>NDGM011191339.1:0-19555 GCA_002564305.1 Octomys mimax | reverse complement strand
GTTCCACTAAAAATAAAATAAAATAAAATAAAATAAAATAAAATAAAATAAAATAAAATACAGTGGTTACACACGCACAGTACCATTATAAACAAGAGACACCAGAAAGGATAAAAGAATAATGATACAAACCAAATCACAAAACCAACAGGACAAATATTAAGTCATACGGCTTGATAGTAATCTCTCCTCATTCATACTATTTTGAGGAAACTGATTAGTGTGGTTGGAACTCTAAGGATCCAGGAAGTCCTGTATCTCAGCTACTTTAGATGCAGCCTGCAGGTAAGCCCTCATGGACTGAAGCTGTGTGCTTACAGTTCTCTGGCTGGTGCTGCATAATGTTTTAGAGTATAACCATTAAGTGAGCTTAATTGTGATATGTCAGCATAACTGGATTAAGAAACATTTAGCAGATGTGGAAGGGCCTTCTGAGAGTGTCTGTGAGAGTGTTACCAGCAACACCTAGCAAGCTGGACAGCACACTGAGTGGGGAAGACCCACCCTGAAGGTGCTTGACACCATGCAATGACTTCTGGCCCAGGTCAAAGGGAAGAGGAATGCAGAGAAGGTCGACTACATCTTGGAAGCTCCATTCACACAGCCATGTATGCTTTGCTGCTGCAGCTTGTTGAATGTCAGACTCCAGTTTCTCCAGCCTTACAACACAGACTCAGCAGCAACTCACCAGGGAGCTGCCACCCCTTCAGCCTTGAAATGACCCTACATCTTTGATCTCTCATGTTCCATAGTGTCTAGCTTCTTGAATTGATAAATTATTAGGTCCTGTGGATCTCCAGCACAGAGAGGATCTGTGAACTCCCCTGCCCCTGATTCTGTAAGCTTGCCTAGTAAATTCCTCCTAGAGGGCTCTAGAGAACCCTAAAAATACGAATACTTCTTCAGAAATTCTTTGCCTCTTGGCTACACTGGAAATTTCCTTAAGAATATGGTGGTCTCTGTGGTGGGCCCTACTCCACAATGAAACAAATGAGTCCCAGGGTGGACTCTAAATCAGCCCCATCCCTGTAACAAGTCTCAAATGAGGCCTTTGCTAAGCATCATGTTTAAGTTAGGCAAGGACAGTCATACTTCCGCATCACATGCACTGTGAACTGTAGGTTTCACATGTCTACAGCTATCACCTATGGTCACTGGCAACAGTTACCCACCAGGCACTCCACGGTACTATCCCAAGACATCTCCATGTGCACTAGAATTATAACTGACACAGCCAAGGGGAGATGTCCCAGTGACAAAGCCTTGAAGCAATGGGGCAGGGTGCCCCCATTTCCATGTGTCCTTGTGCCTTTCCCTTAAGGAAATTCTTTTCTCAGTACCATGAGATGCAAGGCATAGACTAATGTGAAAGCCTCCAAGATCTCCAAAAATCCTTCAAGATCATTCTGCTATTGTTCTGTCTGATTACATCTGCCTTTTCAAAATATCTACATTAATTTCATGACCAAACATGAATTTGAGGACTCATTGTCATGAGTTAATTACCCCATCAATGCCAAATTCAATGTTTTTGTTTTGGGGATTAAGTTCCAACAATGATTTAGGAGGTGACACAGACAAATATTATACTCACATGTCATTACTGGTGGTATGCATTTTCTTTATATTCCCTCATGTATTACTTCATTCATTTCTTTTTTGGTACTGGGATTAATCCAGGGTGTCTTGTGTACTAATGAACACTCTACCAACTGAACATACATGATAGCCCATCAACTCATTCTTTATTCATTTGTTAAATTTGGGTGATTACTTACTGAGTACCAGATGTTATGCTACATATTACAGAAGTAAAATCATTTACACGTTGTAGATACACATGATGAGTGTTGTTCTTTGGAGGATGCAGGCTTCAGAGCAAATTGACAACTGGTTGACCAAAACCAATTAGGCCTTAGTAATTGGTCCAAAGGAAGAAATGTATTCCAGGCTTATCTAATATGTAGGTAGGTCAACAATTCTTTTTTTTCTGTCATGATTAAGGAAAGATAGTTTTGTTCCACTGGACATGAACGTGTATGCTAGAAGCCTTACTTGTTTCTGACAGCGGAAACAGACACAGAGATACTTTCCCTTAGGTGGAGTGAAAAGGAAATTTCAGAACAGGAAGAAGAGGATGTTAATCCTCAATGGTGTTATGACATAGCCAGATAAACCCTCGCTTTAAGATGGAAATTCTGCTACTACTTTCTGTTACTGTATCAATTATTTCTCCTTTTTGAAAGAATCCATATGTTTTATGTTTAGAACTATTTTTATTTTTTTTTATTTTTCAGGGAAGGGTCTACAGGGTGTTCAGGGTCGCACTACTATATTGGACTCATAATGATCTGCCTGTTTAAAGCCTCCCAAGAGCTGGGATTAGATGCCCACCACCATGCCCAATCTCAATTGCTGCAGCATGCCTCAGAGATGGGGCCAGCATGGCAGGCCAGGGGATCAAATCTCTGGTCCCTGTGCCTGCTTGCAGGTGCTATAATCCACTGAGCTATTTGGCCCACCCTTATAACTTATTGCTAAGAGCATTCTATCCAATTCAGTTCACCTTAGATGAAGATAATAGCAATTATGTGGCAATAGCACATTTTCTCTTTGTTTTGTGGTGCTTTGAATACCCTGATGCTCTTTATTTTAGGCAGGTTAATCATCTTAGATGATGTGAAGATGAGCAAGTTTATGCATGCCCTATAGGGAAGGAAATAGACTTTTGAACATGGATAGGACTATTTCTTTGACTTCATTCTCATTCACTCATGTTTGAACTCAAGAAAGTTAAAGATTCAGACCTCACTGAGAGCCTATAACAGGTACCATTTGATAGCTCAGTGTTTGCATCTATATTTCACCATTTCTGTAACTTACATCTCAGCTTTCAAACCTCAGAATCCTTAATAATGCTTATTATTGTTTATTTTTTGTCTCTCTATGTATTAAATGATAGAAGAAGTCTTAGAAAAAGTAAAATGCATATATGGGGCTTAGAAAATAGTTTCTTTTTAAATTTTTTATGTTAAAAAGATGAAAAACTATACAGAATTTCAAAACAAGAGGATAGGAAATTAACAATGCTTATTATATTACATACATTTCCCATGTAAAGACTTTATGTCCTTGAGGAAATTGCAATGCAAAGGTATTCCTTTGTTCCTGTATGTAGGGTTTGTATTCATAGTCATAGAGTTGACCTTGTTCCAAATAGAACCTAATTTACCTTGCATACTACCTATATGCTCCCCCCTCTTCTGACTGATTCAGTTTAGGAACCAAAAACCTTTCTTCTATAGTCCTTCAGCCATCCTGATGGATGACTTTATAAGTTTTTCCATGTTACCCTTTTGCATAAATTTCCAGATTAAAAAGCTTCACAGATGTTTTGTTTTTATCAAATATATCAGTTTGGAAGACTATATTTTATAAAGGAAAGCATGAGTTACAACTCCCTGGAAACTGTCATCTTTTCAGTTTGTGATATCCATTGATGAAGTAAAAAAAAAAAGAATTTATAGCCTTTAAAATATATGTCTATTTTATACTTACACTTCTGAAAAAAATACTTCTTTTTCCATTACAGTGCACAAGCCTGGTGTAGCACAAAGGAAAAGTAAATGCTTGGAATCTATATCAAGTTTAACCTCCAAGAAGGCCCAGAGATGCAGCCTTAACTGAGAACTCTCAGTCTGAGAAAGTTTCAGGAAAAATAAAAGACATCTCCAAACTTAGGCTTCTGTAATTTTTTATTGATAAAGAACCAGGAAGCAAGGATAAAGGACAAAAGAAGGACATCTGTGCAGAAATTCATGTAGGGGACAAGAAGAACAGGATGGAGACACTGTAGTGTGGTCCATCAGACCGTAGGTGAATCTAACTGATAAATCTGAGTATGGGCAGGGTAAGGGCCAGGGCATATACTCCTTAATATAGTATTTTTTTATTCTACAAGAATTTGTGGCCCTTTAATCTTCAACCTTCCAGGAGATTTTGGGCTCTTGGCCCTAATAATCCCTTATCTCTGTATCTCCAGCTCAGACCCACCTCTGAAGAATATCCTCATAGTCCTCTCAATTGCTGGCCAAGCCAGTATTAGTAGAACTATGTTCAGTGTAACCCTGGTGGAATTATCTTTGATGTGCTGATAAACAAACCAAATATATGAAGGCTGTTGAAATTTTGAATCCAGTAAAGGAAACAGTAACAGCAGATTCAGTCTTCAGGATTAAACATGGCCCAGATTTAATCCATCTGCAAAGTAATTAAGTAGCCAGATAAAAGTTTTATGAAACAGGAAAGATTAGAGCAAGGTAAAAAAAAATGACAAGTTAAAATGGATAGAAAAGGTTGTGCAAAGTATAATACAAAGAGGAAAAGAGAACTAAGCTAAAGACAAACATGATTAAAACCAGAGAATGGATATATAATGTAATGCGAAAAGAAAAATAATATTAATAGAGACGTTTTGGAGCTTGTGCTGGTCTAAAAAGCATATTGCATATGCTCCAAATCAACCAACTAACTTGGTGTTTATTCTACTTTTATTTTCCATGTAACAGATATTCCACTCCTATGTAGAAGAACAAAAATATAATTTTATTATAGAAGTAAAAATCTACAATATAAATAAAATATTATACATATAATTATTATTGACATAATTATTTATCATCAACAACATTGTAGTTTTATCAAATATTCAATTGTAGAGGTTTATGTTCATGTCTCTGAATAAGTATCTTAACAAAAAAGAAAGCATTTTGTAGGGAAATAAGAGAAAAATGCCCTCATAATCTTTCTGAAGTTTGATGGGTCATTTTACACATATATTAATGATTTTGTAAACATACTTACACATTTAGAAGAATTCATAAACATTGATACATGCTAAAGTTTCAGAAAGTCAGTGTATATTTCTTTACATATTAATCACACAATTATTTTTATAACTTTGCTTACATACAGTACATTTCTTTAGATTTCTTATCTTTCCATGCTATATGCACATGTTGGAAATCTCTAAATCAACGTTTGTGGACCAAATTAGTTCTGTTAAAAGCTATGTGTATATGCACAAGTTCCTACATGCACACATGAATATTTGTTGTCCTTTTTTTTTGTATTTAGAACAGAGTCTACAAGGGTCTACAGGGTCTCACTGCATAGATCAGACTAGTAGTGATCCTCCTGTTTTACAGCCTCCCAAGTGCTAGGATTACAGGCACGCAACACCACAGCCCAGTCTCAATCACCATCTCAGCTCACCTTGGGTGTGGGGCTGGCATGACAGGCCCAAGGATTGAACTCCCAGCCCCTGCGTCTCTCTAAGCAGGTGCTTTACTCCATTGAGCTATGAGACTGACCCTGAAATTCGAAAACATTACAGTATGTTTATTTATTTCATTTTATTTATTTAGTTATTTAGTATTTCTGAGAAGGTCTACAGGGTGTTCAGTGTCTCACTACAAGAACAGATTCATAGTGATCAACCTGTTTACAGCCTCCCAAAGAGCTGGGATTACAGGCATGTGTCACGACACCCAGTTTCAATTGCCTTCTCAGTGTGCCTCAGGGGCAGAGCCGGGACAGCAGGCCCAGGGATTGAACTCCTGACCCCTGGGCCTGCTTGCAGGTGCTTTAATCTGCTGAGCTATTTGGCCAGCTTTTTTACTTTATTTATTCATTTATTGTGTTTTAACCCATAGAAATATAGATTTGTATTTATTTTCAACTTTTATTATTTATTTTTCTTCAAAATAACTATTTTTTATAAAAGTAATTTATGCTCTGTGGAAGAATTGAGCAGGTCCTTATTTCTGTAAAGTTGCCATGTTTCAATTATTATCTTTATATGTTTCATACTCTATTTTCCTTTTATTCTTTGCTCATTTTGATGAAATGAACAAATTAATCTTTAATTTTTTTCCTTATAAATTTAAAAGTTTTTGTTTCTCAAGTCACTGATGTACATCATATCTTTAACATTTATGCCTAGACAGGTTATGAAATATTATTTCTGGCTCTGTCTTTGAAGCTGTTCTAAAACATTATCATTTGAATGAACAGGTTTAGTAGAGAAGGTGCACTGACTACCATAGGGCAAGGCATCATCTAATTCTAAAGGGATCAAATGCAGCAAAAAGGCAGTGGAAGGTTGAATTGTCTTTCTGTTTTCTTGAACTACATGTCACCCTTCTGCTTTAAGACACTGGTGTTTATGGTTTCCATAACTTTGAACTCCAGAATTGACACTGCTACCTGCTCTGCTCTGGTTCTTGGTCCTTCAGCCTCAGACTGAACAACATTGATGGATTCCCATCATTTTGTTTTTGTGTTCTTGGTTTATTTGTTTGTTTGTTTTGAGACAGTGTCTCCCATTGTAGTCTAGATCACATTTGAACTCACTATGTACCCCCATCTGGCCTCCAACTCGTGGTGACTCTCTCACCTCAGCTTCTGGAGTGCTGGGATTGCAGTCATGAATCACAAAGTGCGGCTTGTATTTCCATTTTGCAAAAGACTTATCAGGGCACTTCCTGGCCTCCATAGTTGTGCAACCCATGTTCCATAAATTTCCATACACGTGTGTGTGTGTGTGTGTTTGTGTGTGTGTGTGCGTGTGTGTGTTCTCTCAGTTCAACTTCTCTAGTTATCCCTAATAGAATGTTTCTTCTCCAAATTAGTCTCTGCCATGTATCAGACTACCTTGGAGCCACCTGATTATGGACTGAAATCTCCACTAACTCTGAGCTAAAAAACTGTTTGCTTCCTTCATTTTAGATGTCAGATATTTGTCCCAGCAATAACAGAAGAGTAGCCAACACAGAATTTGTTACCAGAAGTGGGGTGGTTGCTGTTGGCTAAACCTGACCATGTGGATTACAAGGTTTTAGGAATGGTTTATGGGAAGAGATAGAAAAGGTTTAGAGACGTTATTTGTAAAAGAAGCCTTGAAACAGGTTCAACTGTTCTGTGCAGGAGATTCTGGTCAGAGTTTAGAAGACCAGAAGCCTGATAGAAATCCTGCCTATAAAGACCAGGTTGGGGATGTTTCTCTTATGAAGGACTACATTGATTGTTGGACTCCAGATGATGTCTGTTTTGGCTTAACAGAAAGTTTGTTTGATTTTTATTTATGTCCTGAGACTTTGCCTGAGACTGAGATTAAGTTCTGTGGACTGATTAATCTAGCAAAAGGAATGTCGATGCCAGGCTGATCAAATAGCTCAGCAGATTAAAGCATCTGCAAGCAGGTGCAAGGGCCAGGGGTTAGATCCCTGGGCTAGGTGATCTGTGCCTGCACCACTTCAGGACCAAGCTGAGACAACAACTGAGAGTGGGCATGGTGGCTTGAGCCTATAATCCCAGCATTTGGTAGGGTACAAACAGGAGGATCACTAAGAATACGATCTAGTAGTGAGACCTTGAGCACTCTGTAGACCTTTACCTAAAATATAGAAAAAAAAAAACAAAGAAAGACAGACAGACAGACAGAAAGAAAGAAAGAAAGAAAAGAAATGTTGATACAGTAGAATACTGAGGGAGTGGCATGGCTCTTGTTGGGGAGGGTTTAGTCAGATTTGTATTGAGAATCAAGAGGAAAGAACCCAGCAATATGATTTAAAATGTGAGTTTGGCCAGAAAGAAAGCTACAATAAAGTTGTGGAGTGCAAATATAGAGCTGAGAGGATCTACTTTGTTGAAAAGGAAACAGAATGAAAAGGATGGCTTGGAGGCATTACAAGAGGCAGCAGGTAACCAGCCTTTGCAGCCTCAGAGTTGTAAAAATGAAGGACTTTGATTTGAGGAGAAAGCCTCAGAGCCCCATGTTCCAGAATGGCGCCAGTATAGAAATTTTATTCCACAGAATTAGTGTAAGAATGCTAAGTAATCCAGCCACTCGGCCCCTACAGCCAAGGGAGAAGGAAGCCTGGCTACTCCTCCAGCTGGCAGCAGAACTTGGCATCATCCACATGGTGTTGGTCTTAGGTGCTTGAGGAATGCAGGAGTTCTGAGATTAAGAAGGCTTCCACCTAGACTTCAGAAAGTCTGGGAGGCCAGGCAGTGTGACACTGGGAGGGCAGTATGCAAAGCTGTGAGTGAGAAGCCTATTTAGTGGAAACCCCAGAAGTTTGGAAAAACTAGGAACATGGATCATCTAAAACAAACTGCAAGGAGGGAGCAAAGCTGGTTTAAGAGAGAAGCCCGGGGATCTACCACCAAGAGTGCCCTAAGGGTGGAGCCACATGGAGCTCACACTTTGCCTCAGGTTGCTGTGGATGTTCCACGTGGAACTATAGCATTTAATGTTGGCCATTCTGGATTTTGGACTTGTTTTGGTCTCAACGTTTGGTATCCTGCTGTGTGTATCTTCTGGAATGGTAATGTTTATCTTCTGCCATTGAATGTTGGAAGTGTTTAACTTTTCATTTGTACAGGGGCTCATAGAAAAGAATTCGATTTTGATCTAGGAGACTTAGGACTTGGATTTTTCAGCAATGGTGAAACTGTTAGGACTTTGGCAACTCTTAGAGATGGACTAAAATGCCTTTTAATAAAGGGTTGAGCACGAGTCTTTCAGTGTCCAGGGGACGAATGTTGTAATTTCTGTATAGGTGTCTCCCCAGAGCTTCATGCAGTCATGGGAGTGTTCTGTAGTTTGTGATTGATTATTGTGGGTGTGGATGCTGCACTTGCCCTGGGACAGGTAATTTGCATTACAATGTAAGGAGGGGAGAGAGGCTAGCTAGCTGCCTGAGCTGCTGCCACTCCCTTTGCTCTCTGCTCTTTGCTGCCACCAAGTAAAGTTGCTCGCTGCCATGTGCCACTCTGCTTTGGAGCCAGCTGAGTGTGGACTGAAATCTCCAGTAATTGTGACCTAAATAAACCTTTGCTTCCTTCATTTTGAGTGTCAGGTATTTGTCCCAGCAAGGAGAGAAGAGTCACTGAGACAGGATCACATAGAACATGAGCTGTCATTCAGACTGTGAGCAGCATAGATTCTCTATGAAAGGAATTTGGGAGTGAGGAGAACATTGTCTGTGCCATGTAGATGCTAATATATATATATATATATATATATATATATATATATCCAATCACCAAGTGTTCTTTCTAAAGTAAATTATATGGTTATTAATTTAAATGCCAAAAACTTAAACTTGTGGCCTAGCCTTAGGATATGGTAGTGACATGATGCTCAGAGATCATTAGAAGTCACTACTAAGGACATGTGTTAGTCAGATTTCATCCATTTTTTTTCTCTATTACTTTCTAACCTGGCAAGTGTAAATTGAGAGCCAATTATACCTATTTCTTACCTTGATAATTAGTGGATACAAAATATAAACTACAATTCTGGTGAAAATATTCACTTGTGCCTAGTGACCTAGTTGGAAAATGACTAAGAACATAAAAGTCCCTTGTTATAATACTCAACCTGTTCTCTAAGTTTCAATACCTTATCTCAATTTAAGTCAAAGCATATTAAAATGAATATCATGCAGCAGAGTATCCATTACATTCTGGGTTGCACAAACCATATATTGTCTATAAAATTTCAAGTATATTAATTCAAAATCTAAGAGGATAACTTTTTTCTCTCGCCCTTTGTGATGATCTAAGCTATGAAAAATGCAACATCTGCTAAGGTTATAAAACAAATGAAAAGTTAATTAGGTATTTGAAGGTCTCCTTTTGAGACAATGGGATTTAGTCATGTCTTAAATCCTCTTACCACTTAAAGTGTGTGTTCAGTCTGGAAAAGTTCTTTCCTTGTTTCCTGATCATTGTGTTTTCAAATCATTTTCTTCTTCTTGGCTTGCCTGGGAGTTTTGGTTGGATGAGCTGTAATGTCCTCGATTAAGTCAGGAATGCTTCCTCAGCATTCAGAAAGCCAGCTGAGAACATCTCCATGCCTTTAATACCTTTTTGACCCTCTTAAATCTCACATTGCTGAAATGGCGTGTGGAAAATGATTCATTATAAATAGAGAATCTATGTGGTGAGTATCTATTGTGTTCCATACATATGCTTGCATTGTCTTTCCTTTTTGCTGGTTCAATTATTTCTAAGGTATGTAACTTCAAAACATTTTGTAATGAAAAAAGTTCTTCAAATATATAGATATATACTAAGTATTTGAAGGTAATAGATAGTATGAATGATACCTGTATTACATACATAAAAAAGTAGAGTGACTGCCTTCTAAAAAGCTTGCATCATAAAATTTAGTATAAAAATACAATATATAGGGGCCAGAGAAATAGCTCAGTGGCATAAGCACCTGGCAGGTAAGTGCAAAGTCCTGAGTTTGAGCCTCAGTACTCAAAAACAAATGTGTTCAACAGTATCATAGAATTTTTTTCAATATGTGGAGGATTTTATAAAGGTGTCATTAATTTTTAGATTACATAATAGTATGTGTATATGAATAGCTTTTACGTATATATATCCCTTTAAAAATGTGTGTGTTTTAAATGTGTGTTTACAGAACTGGGGTAGCTTTCACAATCCCCTCCAATCCAAATACTGTAGGAATCTGAAGCAGGAAAATCACAAGGTGAATCTCAGTGAGACAGTGTCTCATAATTTAAATGGCCTGTGTGTAGCTCTACACAAGCAGTGCTGAATAGAAAATTATGTACACAATGGGCCACTCTACAATGAATGTGTTAGAGGACAGTTCCCACAATGTTGACAGAAAAAATTATATTTTTTGGAGAATTTATTTTCTGTCTCCAAAAGGAAACTAGAAATGGACAGGGACTCATTTTCCTTCTACTTTCTATTCACTTGGCTGTTTTTTTTTGCAAGCAGAAAGATGACTCTATCAAAGTCCCATCATTGTGCTAAAATATGTGAGAAAATCATTTTTAAAAGGGTAAGTTTTGGGCTTCAGAGATAGCTCAGTAGAATAAACACTTGCCTGGCAAGCACAGAGTCTTGAGTTCAATCCCCAGTACAGGAAAAAAAAAAAGGGAAGTTTTATTTTGGCTCTAGGCTTTATTTGTGCTTGTTTGGACACATTGCTTTGGGGCTGCAGCATGGTGCACAGCATGGTCAGGAGTATGTATTGGAGCAAAATTTGCTACTAAAGAAATGAAGAGGAAAGAGTTAAGGACCAAAGTAGTCATCCAGGTTACACACTTAGTGACTGAATACCTTCCAGAAGTCGTACCTGCTAAAGGCTCCATTTCCTTTCACAGCACCATCATATAGAAACCGTAGGAACAATCCATATCAAAACTGTGTCTTCTGTGCATACTCAAGACCTGTGAAATTAATTTTTGCAATTTATACTGAGTCACCAACACAGTACTATTACTACAGCTTCTGTGTAGGGATCCCTTGGTCTCTGTGTGTGGTCTCTTGCACCTGGGGAGAAACAGCACTGAGAATGAAGAAAAGACAAACAAGAAGACAGCTAGGTTAGGTAGTGACTCACTTGCCTGGCTGGGAAAACAGCCCCCGCCCCCAACACCAGTATGGACTTTTCTTTATACCTTTGCAAAGCTAGTTGAAATTAATCAGTCAGGTTGCTTATCTCAGGACTGAGACAGCAAGACTGCTCTAGGCACTGAGGCCTAGTCCTGCTTTCATACATTTGACTGATTTTCCAGCTTTCATGGCTTCTACTACTTCTGAAATCATGTTGTGCCAATATTTCAAAGAGGTTTATGCCTGGCTGAATATGACTTGACTATATTCTGGTTCTCTTCCCCAGAAATTTCTCCTTGGCCAGATGACTCTCATACTTGTTGTGTCAGAGAGAAACAAAGATGATTGTAAACTTTCTACATGAATCATGAAATGGCTCCTTGGGTTTCTACAAAGAGTACTTTATGCATTGCATTGAGTAAGCCTGCATTAATGGGACAGAGAAGGTTACTTCTCCCAGAGGGAAAATTTGCATGTCGCACAGCAATAGTTGGCTATAAAATTCTTGGAGTAGGAGGTTAAGAAAATAATTGCAAAACAATAATAGCATCTATGACAGTGACTATTTTTTTCTGTAATTTTTAGGGAGGGAAGGGCCTAAAGGGCATTCAGGGTCTCACTACTAAATTGGACTCATAGTGATATGCCTGTTTACAGCATCCCAAGTGCTGGGATTACAGGTATGTGCCACAACGCCTAGTCTCAATCACCCTCTCAGCACGCTCTGGGGGCGGGGTCGGCATGGCAGGCCCAGAAATCGAATCCCAATCCCTGCACCAGCTTGCAGGTGCTTTCATCCACTGAGCTATTTGCTTGGCCCTGAAAGTGAATATTTAAATAGGAATTCAGAAGGAATTTGTCCTCTCATTAAATAAGCAATAATCAATATTAATTGATAAAATTCATAATGTAGTAGTATATGACAGAAGAGAAAAATAGAAAACTCTCTCCCACTTCAGAGAAGTCAGTAAGAAACCTTGGCTTCTTTTCTTCTCATTGGCCAACATTATTAGCGAGAAGCTTATATTCAAAGCGATACCCATTAAGCAGGCTTGTTATTGTTTCATTTTTCTGTTGATGCCAAGTTGCTCTTGGGAGTTTGATGTTGGAGAGTGAAAAATCCATGCAATTAGACTATACGGGGTTTAAACAGCAGTTAGTAACAAAAAACAAGAAAACATTTCCAGAATGAAGAAAAAGGTATTTCCAGATACAGCAGGTTCTCCCATCTTGAACAACAGCCAGTTCCTACAAGGAATTATTTTATTAGTTGTGCTCCAAAAGATGAGTTATTTCTCCCTACATCCAACTGTGCTTTCAAAATCTAAGAAAGAAACAAAAAAGAATATTTCTGTGTCTTCAAAACCCATAGACCTCCATTCAATTTTATTTTATTGTTAGTCTCCTGAAAGATACAGCAGGGTCAAAAAAAAAAAAAAAAGCCTTGAGAAAAGCGAATTTCCTGGAAGGCCGTGCAGCAAGGGCATGAAACAGTGCTGACTCACAGTCTCCTACCTCTAAAACCTCAGAGACTGCTGTTGGTCAGCAATAAAACTCAGAGGAAGCGGAGGTCAGATTAGGAAGAAAAATAAAAGAAACTCTATTATCTAATAGTAATAAAACGTAGTTCCTCAACAGATAGCATTGGCAAAAGCCACTGGATAAAATTTATCATGTTCTGAAAGGAAAGAAATAGCCTCTGCCCCTCAATTTGTGAACCCTTGAAAAGACACCATCTACACGGGAGGAGGACTGCGGAATATCAGAATGTGCCGCTCTTTCTTCTGCTTATTCTCTACAATGAACTCTTTCTGAAGTTTTATTTGAAAGAGAGAAGCAATGACAGAGGAAGTCAGGGCCACAGAGGTGAATCTAGCAGTCAGTTAACAAAATTCAGTAAATTTGTGTATTCTTAGATTTATTTAATATAAAGCTTATCTGAGGAAGGCAGTTAAAAAAAAGCGATATATGGGGCTATAAATATCATAGTAGTTTTGTTCTGTTATTGCATCTTCATAAACAAATTTAATTGGGTATATAATTCCCATCAATTAAACTCATCCACTTCAAAATTAAAAATTTGTGGCTTCTCATGTACATTTTGGAATTGTGTAGCCATCACCTCAGTGTTTACTAGGATAGCTTTGTCACCGCCTAAATGATGCTCTCTACCCTCCAGGTCTAGGTCTCGCAGACCTGTTAGTTCCCTTGTTTTAGCTCTAGTCAGCTGTCACTTTTGTAAGCCTGACTCATAGTAGCTGTGTTGGAATACCATTCAACTTCCCACAACTGGGGATATAAAAGTGGTTGATGGTGGACTAAAGTGAAGGTCAAACGCAATTAGCCGAGAAGTCCCATCATCTTGAAAGTATCAATAAATAACCATGTCAACTGCCATTGTAACAAGGAGCTTTGTAATCATGAGCTAATGTCCAAAGGGATCGTAATCGTTAATACTTACAAACCTCATTAGCTTCTTTTCTTACCACTTCTAATAACTGCACAAAGTGTCGTGGCTATGAGTTGATGTAATTTTGAGTTTTTTGTTGGGTGAGAAGAGAAGAGATTCCTAGAGCAATCTCAGTGTGCAAGGAATCGATGAAAATGCTCTTTATAAAATAACATTTACAGTAAGATACTCTTCCTTTTATGAACATGATAATATAATGATGGGAAGGGAATCTCTAACAGTTACACTGTTTATCTAGGACCAAATATGAACTAGTTCTGCCAATACTTTGAAAGATAGATTGAAAATTTAGACATTCTTTTTTTTTATATACAGCTGAGCATTTAAAAACCCAATGGGAGGTTTCATTGGCATTAAATGAATTTAACAAGCGCTAGAAAGATTAGCTTTTTAAAAATGTGTCTTCAAAAGTCAGATAACATTAGGACAGATCTCATTTACTTGTATATATTATTCACCCAGAGGCTTTTCTGTAACAGAAAAGAAAAGGGATACAAAGGTGAGGCATTTAGAGGATTGGCATTAAATTGAGTATTTAAATAGCTCTGTTTAAAGACATGAAAAATTGACCTTTTACCCTTGCCTTGAAAGGAAAGCACATTTTGTTTGCTATGTGGAAATACTGAAGCAGGTCTTTGAAGTTTATACTCATAACTCATAGACTTCTAAAATTTAATGCCACTGGTCTTGCTACTTGGTCTTATTGTATTTTCAGCATCATTTTTGTCTCATTTAACATCTTATCCAAGTGAGCTTGTTCCATGTACATAGGGAGCTTTTATCACAAAAAGAAAACAATGTAGGATCTTCAAAAAAAATTGAAAATGGAACAAATATATCCCACGCCTTCTCTATATTAACAGGGAGAGAAATCATTACTAAAAAGAGGTACCTGTATTCCTGTGGTTATCATGACACTGCTCATAATAGTCAACATGTGGAAATAACCTTACATGCTTTTCAAAGGATAAATGAATAAAGAAAATGTGATGTGTATCCCTATTCATAAATGGAATATTATTTATCCTTGAAGTGGAAGAAAATCTTCTAAGTTGCAATAACACAGTTGAACCTACAAGACATTATAGTGAACACAGAAAAGTAAAAGAAGGCAAACAATAGGTGATCTCACTTACACACTGATGTTAGAGTCATATTGTCTAGAGTAGTACAGTGGTCAGCAGGGACTGGCAGTCAGAGAGAGACAGAGGAAGATTTTCTTTAAACAGCACAGAGTTTCTGTTAGGATCAATATATTTGGGACATCTATTTTAGAGAATGTTGATTGTAATTGATAATATATAATATCATATTATAATTAAACACTGCTAAGAGAGTAGATCTTAAATGTTTTCACTGTAAAACATAGATATATCTTTGGGCATACTATTTAGCTTCATTGAATCATTTATTTTTGTATTTATTCATTTCTTTACTTATTTGGTATAGGGTCTTACTACACAGTTCAGACTCAAAGTGGTCCTCCTGTCTCAGATTCCCCAGCACTGGAATTACAGGTATGTGCCACCATGCCCCATTTCAGTGGCCAGCATGGCGTGTGATACCTGGGATTGAACAAAGTCCTTGTGCTTGCCAAGCAGGTGCTTTTATTGCCCACCCCCAATTGAATCATTTTCTAATGTCTGCATCTACCAAAACATCAAGAGATATAGCACGAACAAATGGAATTTTGTCAATTGTATCTTAATAAAACTGGAAAACATGATTCACTGTCAGGATCACTTTCTGTAACCACTTTGCTAAATACATGGCCTTACTTAGAGATGAACCAGAGACAAACTATTTTTAAGTTATTCTTCTGACCCTCTTCTTAGGTTCTTTCTCCTGTTTGACTTTTTCCCTATATACCAAACTCCTAAAAGTAAAATTCTGAACCAGCCAATCCTTAACATACAGTAAAAATGAGAGTTATTCTTTAGAAACAGCCAGAAAGTGAATACGCTTTATTCCTCTTACAGTTATCAATTTCCACCATGTCTTCACAGAAATTGAATTGTACATTTCTCCTGTAAGTTAGGTGGAACTGACCCATGTCCACACACATAGTCCTTTGAAAGTCTAATGGGACCTCAAAGTATTGAATGAGTAAATTTCAATTATATTTTGTTTAAAACTATATCACATTCAGAAGAGGCAGAGATAACAAAAGTAATGCTACTTTAAAAAACAACAAATAAAACATACTTATTTGTTAAATTGAATTACTATAGCATATATAACATACATTGATTCCTACATCATGCAAATTACCTGATCAGCAAAGTCCAACATTCAAATATCCCATTGACTTTTTTGGCTTCCAAGGGACTTGCAGGTTAGCTCAGTTAATTAAGGGCCTACGCAGTCAGGCGCAGGGGAGCTCAGTTTGATCCGCAGCTCCAGATGCCTTATGCAACCTGTGATTGAAGCAGCCTGAGCTAGTCAAAAAAAAAAAAAAAAATCATTCTCAGTTTTTGCACCAGCCAAATAGATCAGTGTATTAAAAGCACCACCAGGTAGGCTCAGAGCCTACCTGTAATCCGAGCTCTTGGGAGGCTATAAACAGGAGGATCACTACAAGTCCGATCTAGTAGTAAGACCTTGAACATCTTGTAGAACCTTCCCTAAAATACAAATAATAATAATAATAATAATAATAATAATAATAAAATTAAAAATTAAATGAATTCTCTCTTTTGTAGGAAAGCATATACTGGTTACAAGCAAATGATCAAATCCTCTCAATGGCTACCTCCCACTTAGTATAAATATATATATATATATATATATATATATATATATATATATATATAATCTAGGACTCTTTGAGGCTGCTGCAATTATTACATTAGCCTCACACAACTATAATTTGTGCAAAGAATATTCCTCATTTTGTTCACATGGTATCATCTGTGTATGTGTTCCTGAACTATGATGATTACTGAATTACCTCATGTATATTGTCCTGTTACTTCTCTCAAGCAAAGGATATTTTCAGTTCTCCATGATGATGTTTGTAACTATGCCGCACATAGTGAATCTGCTCCTTTGGCTGTCTGTCATTCCTTAAATATATTACAAAGTCTTCATTAAAACTTGGATGGGCAATTAGATCATTTCCAGGGTTTATGTTGTGGAAACCGCAAGGAATGTATTAGAATCTATTGCCAGATACATTTAAGTTAAGATATAAATATGTTTCATCAATTCTAGGACAAACACTATCAATAATAAGATATAGACTGTTAGTTTTCAGAAATAAGAAAGCTTTCTAATTTAACTATATCAAAATGTTTTCTTATTGAGTACAAGATTGTTCTTCAATTTCAGAAATATTAATCAGTGAAAATCTATAATTTAAAATTTTCCACATAGAATGTCTCAGAATAGGATTAATGGACTAAAAATAATATACATCTTCGACTGTACAAGAACTCATTACAATTCCAAATTAATGAGAAATTAAATTCCAGTGTGTTTCAGAGATGTGGTTCAAACTCATGCACTCACTCACAGAGTATTAAGGTTTTGTTACCTTCAAATTTTCCCCCTTTCACTTTGTTAGTATAGACTCCCTCTGGCGCCTGAGCAACAATGCATTTCAGGGCTTATACCTTGACAATATCTAAATGCTTTGTTAGGAAGCAACTAATCTGTTGTATTGCTCTGAACTGGTCAGGCATCAAACTTTGCTGGTCTCAAAAAACTTCTCTACTGAGCTGGATGGTGTGTATATATTTACCATCTGTCATTCCCAATAGATTGCAGCTTAAATTTGTTCCATTGCCATTTTGAATGAATAGAATTTAGGAAGAGTATCTATCCTAAAAAATTTTAAGAGACCCTTACCAGGCTATGGCCAAGATAATGATAACAGCCTAATTTTTCTTCTTAGCTTTTGGCTCCAGACCTTGCTTATATTGTATTTCTTCCTATTTTACCTGTTGCACATGAAGAGGCTTTATACCCTTTGTACTTGGCTGTTACAGGTATGTGCAAACATGTAACTATGCAAATTACTGCTAAAGGAAACAACAGCTAGCACTATGTTTACAGAAAGGAAACTTTACTTTCACCGTACCATAATAAATTTTGCCTGTTTAATATGCCTCAAAAGTGGAGCCTTCCTAGCACTGTCTTAGTTTAATCCCGAGTGAGTTTCTCTCAGATAATGTTGACAATTCCAAACCAGAGAAAAATACTTAGCATTCCCATGGGATTCTTGTAAGTCCCTAGAAAGATACTGAGTTCATATGTTTGTGTAAAATCTACAAAAATACCATGTGAACTGCTATTCGTTTAAAATGTTGTCTTTTTCTTTCAATTCCAAATCACACTTCTATGTTGCCAGGTTCAATGGGCATACAGGCATTTTTCAGAAACCACGTAGCGGGAGACAAAAGTTAAATGTAGATAATGAAGAAGATGACATAAGATGCAAAATAGGTCATAACACAGAAATATCAAGGGCACATGGGTAAGTGAGTAATAAGAATTTGAATGTCCATTACATAAGTAAAGGTGAAGTGCTAGGGAATCTTAGAGCCCATAGATAAAAGAAATGTGATAGAAGCTATACCAAACCTAAATATCAAATCTAAACAAACCTAAAATATGACATTATGACATTACTGATACTGACCTACTAGTCCTAGAGAAGCTTTGCAGAATCATCAAATTAAAAACAAATGTCAACAATGACATAAGAAAGACTAAAATTCCTTTCTTGTCCTCTGTAGAAAAGTATCACATGAAGAGTTATCCAAAGAACTGGCCCATGAGGTTAAAAGCTAAAGAATTACAGAGAATTAATCAACAAGTTTATTCACATAAATAGTATCTTATAAATTTTATAATTTCAGTTCATGTTAGCATTTTAAAATGTGTAATTTGTTGTGACTTTTATTCCTTCAAGTTAACATTTCTTAGTGTAATGATTTTGTATTTTTCTCATAATTAGTACTTGTGCATTCCATAACATTGCCATCTTTCTGTCCTCCATACTGGAAGAAATCCTTTCGTTTCTAATATGCATTTTTCCTATATTCCCAGTACTTTCAATACATTTTCCATACATTCCATTGTGCAACATTGTCAAATTAAATGCTCTCCAACTACCTGTTAGATGTGAAACAGTAACATTCAGGAAATATTTTTGGAATAAATGTATTAATCAGTTAATTAAGCTACAAGTTATTTTCCAAGTGTTGATCTTTCCCCCATTTGATTGGTGGCCTGGTAAGAGATTCTGCACCTTGCAGAGCCAGAGTTTAATAAATGTCTGTTGTATTATTAAGTCAATCAGTGGATTAATAAACACAAAGGTCATGAAATTATTCATTTCCTGGTTGCTTTAATTGTGAGTTTTCCTCCTAATATTTGAATTTTTCCATTTAAAATATTTACAGTATTTCCATTGTTAGTTTTATTCAGTATAATAAAAATCTTATGTAACTAAATAATTTGTTCTTGATCAATCTAAAGCTAAAATCCCAAGGAAAAGAGTGAAGAAAGAGACAATTTAACATGATATCAGCTTTCCTTTGCTGTTTTCTTTTTATTTTTTTTTTATTTTTTATTTTTTGGTGGAACCGGGGATCGAACTCAGGTCCTTGAGCTTGCCAGGGAAGCGCTTAT
>NDGM011191335.1:0-12151 GCA_002564305.1 Octomys mimax | reverse complement strand
TCAGAAGTTCTGTTGGGCCGGGTGGGGGGTACTAGTGCCCGAAGAGCCTCCTATATCAGGACAATAGCTCTATGTTTAAATAACGACGCTGCACATCACCAGATCATCCCCAGAGAAGGCGGTGACTTCTACAGTAACCATTTTAGAAATGTTTATATTGAAAATGGTTAAAAAAAGAAATTTTAAGAAATACTTTAATCACAAATGGTTAAAAAAAAAACCTTAGGAATTAAAAGGAATTAAACCTTTGACAACTTACATTTTGCTGAACAAGATGGACATCTCCCTAGTTGAGTGTGTTGTGTGAGCTTCTTGTGTTTGAGAGCTTTTCCCCACAGCTTTGTAAGTGACTTTCATGCTACAGTGCTTTGCATATAATGGCTTGAACAATAGAAGTGCCAAGTTTTCCATGTGATGAATAAAACTAATAGCCGGAATACAGGTCAAGTTCTGATACGACAAATACTGCTGCTGTAAAAATCACTTAAGCATCCCTGTCGTCTCTGAGGCCCCTTTCAACTGCGATTTATTTTAGGGAATAGTCATTACAACAACAGTGGAATACAGTACAAAGAAACTAGACCCTCACCACATACTGGGTATAATACCATTTAACCTGTAATCACAGATTCTCAGAAATATATTTCTCCAGCTCTTTGCTTTAAAAAGAATAAGCCTTATGTAGACATAATACCAACCAGAAAGGCTTGAGGTTAGATGTTGTTGCTAAGAGAAGACATTCAGCAGGGAAGCAAGCCTGGAGCTGTGTGGCGGCCACTCACTGGGGAATTTGGAGTCCAGAGCCGAAGAGTTGCTTGCTTCTAATAGCGATGGGTTGTGTATATTAAGCCCTGGAATGAAGGCGTGATTCAGTTCTCATGGGTCATTGAGCACTTCGTGGTAACCTGGCCTTGACCTGATGA
Source organism: Octomys mimax (assembly GCA_002564305.1). NCBI lineage: Eukaryota > Metazoa > Chordata > Mammalia > Rodentia > Octodontidae > Octomys > Octomys mimax. Next base: position 11,228 of record NDGM011191335.1, on the reverse strand, counting down.
CTCTTAAGATATGGATATGGATATGAATAATAATAATAATACAGAAGTGTGTGACTGGAACTATCTTTTCTCCCTTAATGCACTGCTTTCAATATGCGTGGCTGTAAAAGCACATCCCACACCCCACAAAAGCACATGTAGAAATAGAAACAGTCCAAGTCAACTGCATTCCCTTTAGTATATAGGAAGGGGATTTTCTATGTCTGTCCTTTTGCTGGACAAGTTTTGTCATCTACTATAACATTATATAACTAGTCATCTTTTATTTCTTTGAATTAAATATTTTTAATGATTTCATTGCAACCAGCACCCTTACCAGCATGAAGAATTAAATCATTATTCACTTCATGACAGTACAATCAACAATAGGAAAAGGAGAAAGGAGGGGAGGAAAAATCATCCACATTTTCCCAGTGATCATGCCTGAATCAGGCCCCAGGTTCACGTTGTACTCCAAAGAAGTTCATAACTTCTGGGCACTGCTCAGTTTGAGGGGGCAGGCATCGCTCTTCCTGTCTCAGGGTGAGATGAGTGATCTCTTGCTGGCATGACTTTAAAGGACGTGTTCACCTCCGCTTGCTGGCTTTGCTAAGCCAGAGCAGAGCTAAACACGTACGTCTCCGAGGCCAGGGAGTCGGGTGAAGGACTGACTGCCTTGCTTGGCTCTTGAAAACACTGAGTCCAGGAATCTAGCTTGAGGCTGGCCATGCACTGTGCACAGTTTTTATTAGGACATCTGGAGATTAGAGGTGTTCATTAGAGCCAACTCTGCTGTATTTGGTTTCTCCTCACACATTCTGAGACCTCTTGGACCCTGGTGAATGGCTGTATCCAAGTATCAAATTCAGCCTGTTCCAAATAGGCTGTACTGCAGTGGTGGAAAAGATCGCTCTTAGACTCCATGGTCACAGAGGTGGTGGGAGGGCTAGAGCTGATTTTGATTAGATAATGATAAAACATGGTAACAGTGTATTTTATCTTTTTAAAAAATAAATAAGTTGTCAACTGTAGTCACCCTGTTGTGTCACCCATGATAGAACTTACTCTTCCTTTATGGCTGCATGTGGATACCCATTATCCAAGCTGCCTTCCCCTTTCCCCCTTCCTAGCTTCTAAAAACCACTATTCTACCCTACTTCTACAAGAGATCAACTTTCTCAGTTTCTACTTATGAGTGAGAACAAGCAGATTTGTCTTTTCATTGTCTCACAGATCAGTGTCCTCTAATTCCAACGATGTTGTGCAAATGACAGGATTTTATACTTACAGTGGCTAATGTGCATGAGTGTCAAATATGACCCTATAACCTATAAATTCATACAATTAGGCATCAACTATTTTTTTGAATATTTGTAAAAGCTTTATTGTTAATAAACCCAACTTACACATGAGAAACAAAGAAAAAATAACAAATGTGTATTAACTGATGAGTCAAAGAAAAAAACCTGTGATGCACAAATAAAATGGGATAGTACTCAGAAAAATGTGTGAACCACTGGCCATGTAGTAATGTGGGTGAATCTTGAAATCATCATATCAGGTTAAAAAAAACAGAATAAGGCTGCAAATTCAATGTGCCATTTTCATTGCATTCTGGGAAGGGCAAGGCGCCAGGGAACTTAACCTGATTCTTGGTTGCCAGACTTTAGAAATGGGACTATAAGGCTGGCTGCCTAAAAGGGCCACTAAGGTTGTTCAGAGGTAATGAAAATATTCCATAACTGGACTTGGACAGTGATTGCATTTCAACTAAATTTTTAAAATGCATATTTTGTCCAACACTGAAGCCAATTTCCCATTTTCTGATAAGTGGATCCTGACCAGTTTCCCCCAAACTCGTATTTCCTCTAAAAGATACTGTCTTAAATAATGGGGTAATGGCATTCCTTTTAATATCATACCTGGCCCACTTGTGGCCAAACTACGCTCAAAACAAGGTCACATACTGATCTGTTCAGCCTTCTCCCTCACCTCGGGCATGAGTCCAAGTCATTCAGGAAGAGTTAAATCACCTGGGGGTCTGCCATTGTAGGCCGTTAAAGGGTAGGCAGAAGCCACAGCTCCTAAGAGTAACTGTCTTTTGCCCTTTCTGGGATGGTAAGAAAATCCATCTGGAGTGTTTATGCTCCTCTAGATACCCACGCCATGGGCTTTCTTTTGTATTGTGCTACTAAGGCCCATCACTGCCCTCAGCCAAGACAATTTCACCGTAACTTACTTTCTAATAATCACTGAAACAGACTCATGAGACTGTGCACAAGTGCTGCCTACCCTCAGGCCTGGCACACGGTCAGATGGCAGCCTTGCAGAGCAAGGGAGAGCCCTGGCTTGGCTCGCAAGGCAGCAGAAGTGATCCAGAGTTCAGGCTTCCCCTGCCTTTCACTCTCCCGCTTCCTTCCTGCACTCTGTCTCTTCTTCCGGTCTCTCCATCTGGAAACCATGAGCCTCATGGATTCCAGGCACAGGTTCTCAGATTTCAAATGTTTGGGAAGTTTCTAGGCTTGGGTAATTCTTCAAGTATAGGAAAAGTCAATTTTGGAGAAAAAACAGCTGAGATCCTTCTACAGAAGAGAAAATAAATAAGGTGTGTGTCCATCCTTTCGTCAATTCAGCTCCTAAACCACACACAGTGTAACCTCAGAACAAGTATTCTGATTCCCCCTCCCCTACTGGGAGGGAACAGAACAGAAAAACAAATTATCTACTCTTAAAAGTATACCTTTCCCTCCTTCTATAGTATAAACACAACTGGCATCAGATGGTATGATGTAATTCATTTTGTGTGTGTTCATGGGAGATGAAAACTCCCTAAAGGGTTGACCTAAGAGTAATGGAATGCAGCCAAAAGCTTAGACTAAAGTTGTTGTGGGTGGGGGGAGGGCTGATAACATGATAAACCACTTAACCAGGAAAAAAACAATGTGCCATCCTCTGTCTTTGGAAAAATGAATGAACCTGCTCTCAGCACCGGATTTTGGAAACAGACGACTTGGTTCTAGAATGGCCTGTGTCCTTTACTGAGGAATTAAATGGGCAGGGCTTCATATAGTGCCTGACATATAGTGAGTGTTTAAAAATGGTAGCTAGGGATTACTGTTTCCTGCCAATCACTCATGAAAACAAAGTTCTCTTAGGAATGAGGTAAGCGGAGCTTGCTCTCAAGCGCCCCCCATGTTTGCTCAGCTTTAACGTCCTGCTGACAGCTGTTTCATGGTCCTCCCTCCCGCTTGCCCCTGTTCTACTCATCATATCCCTTGTAAGGCACTCAGATTATCCTAGGCCTTCATTTCTTCACATGGTCAAGTTGTGACTCTTAGAAGTTTGAGTTATTTGCTGTCAACAAGGTTGACATTTATCTGACACAGGATAGCTATTCAAAGATGCTTCAGGACTTACCCACTCCCTTTCATACCCACAATTGCTCCAGATACTAACTCCAATGCAGAAAGCTAGAGGACAGCTTTGTCTCCATCTACCCCAGCTGGCACCACCTGCTCTTCCCAGGACCATAGAGAAGAGAGTTGGAAAATCTAACTCTTGTCCCTGTTCTGCCACTAACAAGTTATGGGGGCCCTTAGCTGGCTGTGTGCTCTCTCGCCACATTCCTAACCTGAAGGGCCAAGGTGGAGGAGTCACCATGCTTTTCAGCTCCAACATGGCAGCATCTTAGCCAAGTAAGAAATGACAGCAGGAATGTGAAGATGCTGCCTCTCCATGCTTTCTTTTCCTCTGTGAGTATGTTTACAGGTATGTATGCTAGTATGCAGGTGTATGATGCACGTGTGTGTGTGTGTGTGTGTGTGTGTGCGCGCACGTGCACACATGTGCTGGGGCTATGATGCCTGAAGAACCAGATTCATACAGAGACTTTATGGAGAGTGGCATTTCCCCCAACTGTGCACAAGCATGAAAAATGATAGTCAAGTAAGCTGGGAAATATACTATTAATGGTTTGGGTATAAATGTCCCCCCAAAGCCTCAGCTTCTAGAGTTTGTGATTAATTCATGGTACGATGATGGGATTATGGGTGTGAGTGCAACACTGGCCCTGGGGCGGATAGCCTGGATGCAATATGAGGGAGGGAGAGAGGCTTGCTCTCTGCCTCTGCCTCTGCAGCTGCTGCTGTTGCCAGTGCTTCTACCTTTTTGCTCTTGCTGTTTTGCTATTTTCCACTGCCATGAACTGCTGCCCTCTGCCATATGCCTCTCTGCCTTGGAGCCAGCCAAGTATGGGCTGAAATCTCCACTAATTGGGAGTTAAATAAACCTTTCCTTCCTTAACTTTGGGCTTTAGGTATTTTTTTTCCCAGCAATGAGAGAAAAGTAACCAAGATAGACATATGGACTAAAAACCACTTTTTTCCCCAAGGAACTTCTCAGAGCTTTTAATATGGTCGTGTGCATTGTGGAGCTTCAGTGTGATCATTTCCTGGGTTCTGTGGGACAGTGTGAAGACACTGCTGGCTGGCTTTTGGTACCGGGTAAACGTTGTGCTTTGGTGGGCCTCTTTCCCCTAATGCATAGTGCTGTCCATTCTCTGGGCTTGGAACCAGAGGTGTGAGTTCATCAAAGACAGGTGTTTCTACCTACCTCCTTCCACAGTGGATCACAAGCCGTCATCTCTAGCATATTAGCCTGGAGGACACAGGAGAACCTTGAAGTGTCCTGTCAGACATCGGGTGGCAGGCAGCAGCACATGAGTGGGAAGTGCCTGTGGGTGGGTGTATGTACAACACCAGAGGAAAATACAGGCACCTCAGCAGGATTAATGACCTGGCACCCCTCCACGCCACGCTCCTTTAAGTACTGGGCCGACAGTTATTTAAAGGACAGAATGGAGGCAGATGGGGGAGGGTATCTCTACCTGCATGCCACTCTCAGAAAAAAAGCCCCTGAGCTCCTCTTTAGAAGACTACTTAGTGGCCATCTGTTATTATTCCAGCCCACTGTTTGGGGAGGGGGGTCTTAGCCCACCCACTCCCAAATAGCTTTCAAAGTATTTCTTCCAACCCCACAGTTACTTCCTTGGAAGTGCAGTTGTTACCGCTGCATTACAGTTTTAGTGGAGATTCCCCCCACCAGCCCTCCCCATCCCAGTGACCCAGGTCTCCTCATCCGTCCCATCAGGTCCTCCCATCACCCGCCTAGTCATGGGTCGTGTGTCCTAGGCATGTGGGTGTCAGAGTGGTGATCTAGTTGGGCCGTTCCTCATGTGGAAAAATGTGTGCAAAGCCCAGATCACAGCACTTTGCATGGTCATGGCCTGACTTGGAGAGTTAACGCCTTACTAGTAAGAGGGGACACCAGGTTGGTATTTTCTAAGGAGATCATTCGATCCACTGGAATGTAACCAGAGGATTTAGCAGTGGTAAAGAATAAATAGCCCCACTTAACTCAGTCAGCTGTCCTTGCCCTGCCTCCTCCCTCTTATGCCCTTCCTTAGCTTCCTACTCTTTTTCTCCCAAGGACAAAGGAGTGTCACCCAGAACACTTCAAGGAAGTCAACATGCTTGGATGAAGCTGTTACCCAAGTAATGCACAGCTCTCACTATGAGGTTTCACACCTATAAATGACTCTGTTCTTAACAATGTATGACTCTAACTGTGGCTTTTCATTGGATCGGCCCACTGCCCCACTCCATAGTGCTGTGTGCTGATAAGAGAGCCCAGAGACAGCCAGTGCTGTCCAGCAGAGGTCAAATAGAACCGTTGGGTTGACTGAATTATGCATTTACAAAAGAGGTTGCATAGACATAGCTGGAGTGAAACACTTCTGTGACTTTCAACTTGGGTCCTTATTTCAAAACCAACTCAAGGATTTGTTGATGAAGTTTCAAGATGGTGACATGTACAAAGTGTTTCTAACTGACTGCCTTTTCCACTGACCTGATCAACTTGGCCAAACCCAGAGGCTACCTATTACCTACACTCCTATTGGTTTCTCTTTAAAATAATGGGAGTATAGATTCTGAATACCTGGGGCTATCCTTTAACTGAGTCTATTTATTTGTTTATTATCTTTTTGAGACAGGGTCTCACTATGCAGTTCAGGCTGTCCTTGAGCTCACTTTGTAGCCCAGGCTGGTCTTGAACTCATAGTGATTTTCCTGCCTCAGCCTCCTGAGTGCTGAGATTACAGTCATGCACCACCATGCCTGGCTCTGAGTCACTTTTTTTTTTTTTTTTTTTTTTGGTGGAACCAGGGCTTGAACCCAGGCCCTTGTGCTTGTTAGGGAAGTGCTTATTTCACTGAGCCAGTGACTCCTTGGCCCCTGAGTCACTTTAAACAAGTAGCTTATTTGGCCTGTGCCTGCATTTTCTCCTTTATAAAGTAGGTAATAGAATAATAACTTATCATGCTGGATTGATGAGATAATCAAACATGATAATGTTTAAAAATTGCTTAATATTGTGCCTGGCACATGGCCCTCAAGAAATAAAATAGTAACTTCCAATATTTGTGTTATTATAAATTGATTGGTGAAGTATCAAAACAGAATTTTGAAGAGAAACTTGGCGATGTCTAGTCTCATTTACAGATGTCTTCAACTGAAAGAAATATGACGCATATACCAGCTTTTGGCATATGAATGTTAATGTATTTTTTAATGACAGAAATATGATGATGATAACTATCCATCAAAAGGGGAGTAGCCGAGTATCATAGAGTCGATCCACGTGGAGGAAGGCTTTACAGAAAATCAAGGATGGGTTTCCCACCCCCTGCTCAGCCCAGCCAGCGGTGCTTCTAAACATCACTGCGGGCTCCGTGTTCAGATCAGCAATCACAGCTTTCCTCCCTGCAATCACAGAACATTCTCTGGGATGCTAATGAGATGATTTTGTTTACTGGGAAGAGTGGATTTGTGTCACTTAAGCCAAACTGAAGAAGTACAGCCCCAAAAAGCGTGAAATGGAGGAACTTGGCTGAAAGATCCTGACTGACTGACTGACTGACGACTCATCTGCTAGGCCTTGCTCAGGCAGAGAGGCGTAATGGCTTTCCTTATCCCTTGTGCTTCCCCAACCCCAAGCCTCCAGTTGGCTTCATGTGCAGGAGTGGACACAGGTCCCTTAGTCAGCTTGCTGCTCACTGAGCTCATGCTGCTTCCTCTGATTGCCACCACCTAATGGCACTGATCATGACTCCTATCCATAAACAAGAGCTTTGTGCTTATTCTCCAGCATCCCACATAGTGTGGGTTCTTCTTGCGACCCCAGGCCTATTTAGTGTGTCCTATTCCAAGAACCTCATTCCCCATCACAGGAGCAGACTGAATCCCATTCAAGTTTCATAAAAGAAGAGGAGAAAGTGAAACCCACAAGAAGGAAAAGACTTGTAACTCTGGGTATTGTTGTGCCCACAAACTCCACCTCCTGTACAGTGGTGTGAGTGCTAATTTTGCCTCTGACCCTTCACACCTCCTCCTCATTGCATTTGAGAGGTAGAACTTGAGGCGAGGCCTGCTGTACCCCATAAAGGTCAGAGTATGAAACACAATGCCTCTGGAAGCATACTGGAAAAAGTAGAGTTGTTACGCAGTGAATTCTGAGCTTGGAGGACAGGCAGCTGCAACCACTAGCTGCTCTAACAGGAGACTAGTTCTCTCAAGAACACTTCTTCATTTTAAGTCAAACCTGACCTTCCTTCTTGCTCTCATTTCAGGACACCTTTTGATGCACGTTGACGCCTACAAATGAGAGGAGACAATCCCGAGCCCCCTGCCCTCTTGCCCCTGTTGTCACTGTCCCAATAATAGCAACCGTGTTCCCTTTGCACTACCATACCAAGCCAGCAGGGGTCTGACATTAGTTGCTTTTAACCCAAAGGGACTCCGTTGTGAAAAGACCTCAGATGAGGAACCAGCATCTTTGACTGGTGAGAACAGAACTCCCGGGTACAAATAATATATCCATATTTTTGGTAAGACTACGAATAATCCAGCCCACAGGGCATCGATCTCCCTTATCCACAAGGAAGTGCTAGGCTTAATCCGGGTTTTCATGTCTACCCAGAAAATATATTCATGAAGAAAGCCCCTTTAATCCAGGAGCTTGGATCAAAATTCCTGTGTGAAACAAGTCACCAGTTTGTTTGGTCTCTAAAAAAAAAATGCCATGATGACCAAAAGTGATACAATAAAAAAAGATAGTGCCTCAAACAACATGTTAAGTTATCAGCCTCATTTCCACAATGTGTTTGGTAGTTCTGGATCATTCTGCAGGCTGTTATTTCATACTGTGAGCTCGTCTTTACATTGCTTTTGCATCTGTTTTTATTATGGATTATAATTGTGAAATACCTAAAACAGGTATTGTGCTTTTCAGTTTTTTTTTTTTTTTAATTTTATTTATTTATTTATTTATTTATTGTGCTTTTCAGTTTTTAAAATCATTTCACACATATTACCTTTTGTGGTCTTTTCTTGAAAAAAGAAATTATTAGTCACATTTTATAGCCAATGAAGTTGAGATTCAGACAAGTGAAGAAAGTTGCCTGAAATCACACAGCTAGTAGCGGCAGAGCTGGAATTTTCCACACCAGTGGAGCAATTAAAGTCCATATGTTTTGAGGAATCCTCACACATGAAAACATTTAAATAATGCAATCCCTAATATGAATTGTACCTTTTCCAGCAATTAACCTGATTTTATATATTATCGTCTATTTATATCTTGTTGCTGTACTAGACAGCAATAACTGTCATCTCTTTAAAAATTTTGGAATTCTTACTTTTCACATTCCTTCCCTTCCTGTACCCCTGCTCTATATTCTGCTTTTCTAGGAGATGGCAGGAAGTGGCAAGAATCCAGTCTACCCACGTTCAAAAATGTATTTTCAACGGGCTGTCAGGCAGAAAAAAATCCAACTGTTTTCATCTTTACCTCAACCTGAAGAGTGAGGCGCTACTTTAGCTAGAGGAGGAAGTGACTCTTGGGCACAGAGACCGCTTCCAAAGTTCACACAACTGTACAGTCCTGGAGCTGACATTTGTCCCCCAGCAGCCGAGCCCCTACATGGCTCACAGAATCCATGGACACCAAGTGTGAAACCCTCCCAAGTTCCCCCATAGGAAGGACTCAACTTCTCTGCAGGAATCCAAGGTATTGTGTGAACTAACTGAAAAGGAATATGATATTATCCCTTGGAGAATGAGGGCTTCATAGTGCAGGTTTTTAGTAGAAGGCAAATACAATATGGATTCAAAAGAACTTTCTAGACAATGTGATAATATTGGTACCAACTGCTCTGAGCTGCTCCACTTACCTTAGTATCTCCCTTCATTTTATCCTCTTCTTTTTAATTAAGAAAAGTCACCTTGAGCCTGGGTGATTTTGGCTGCCATACACTGAGCTGGCTTTGGAGAACTGCCAAAACCCCTGCGTTAGTTCCTGTGGACTGAAGACCTACTATGTGCCAGCATTTTGTACACTTATGAGATTGCCTGTCCCCACCATATTGGCTCCCTCTGCTTGAGGCATTGGATGTAGACGCCCTCCTCCCGGGGCCTCCATACCCCCACCCTGCCTTCCAGCTCCAGGCCTGACCTGATTGGTCTATGCCAGTGGTGGTGAACCTATGGCGTGTGTGCTGCAGCAGGCTGTGTGTGTTGCTGAAAGCTCCAACCCATTCACGTTCACTGTCCTAAACCTTATTTTAAGCTGTCCCCTGGCCTTTTATCCTGAATGGCTCAGAAGTAAGTACATAAGCCATGAGGACTTCTGGGAAGCTTTTCACTCCCTCAGAAAGCCACAGTAGGGTCCAGCCTCTCTGCAGCTGCAAAGCAGAAGGCAATGCAGTTTGTGTCCAAAGCACCTAGACGCAAGTGTGCAGTCCTCCCAGCAACCCCACCAAGGAAGCCTGTTAAGGCTCCTCTGCATATGAGGAAATTGAGGCAGGCAAAGGTACAGATTACTCACCCAGTAAATAACTGAACTGGCCATCAACCCAACACAGGTCTGTTTACCTCCAACATCTGGTCTGCTCTTCATCTTACCTGTCTGCCTGCTTGTCTGAGTGAGAAACAGTGGGCTCACCTACCACGTACACCGGACTCCTTCTCCTGTCTTCAGGCGGTTTCCACTGCTCTCTAGTTTGTATCTTCAGTGTCTCCTAAAGCCCATGTGTGAAAGCCTTGACCTGCAGAGCACTGCTAGGGGAGGGGGTGGGGTCGTCCAGAGCTGGGGCCTTATCAGGGTCCTGAGGTCACTGAGGGCATATGCTTCACAGGCTAGGGGATCTGTGCCTTTTCCTCATGCTCTGTTCTTACCCCTAAGCCATAAAGCGAGCTGCTCTGCTCTGCTACACACTCCTCCCATAATGCACAGCCTCACCAGGGTCCCCAAAGCCAAGCGTGTATGGACTGAAACCTCAAAAACTGTGAGCCAAAACAAACCTTTCCACTTTATAAGTTGACTGTCTTGGGTATGTGTTACAGTGACAAGTTGACAACCACAGTGCCCTCCATTGGTTATTCTCTTCAGCCCCTGAAATTCTTTCTGTCTGCCAAAGCCTACCTCTGGGTTGGATTCCAGCTCTGCCTATGAAATGGACTAAATCTGCAACCTACACTAAGCTCTCAGCCCAGCTTTTGCCCTCATCATTCATGCCTTAGCTTCGGCAATTCCTAAGTTTGTGTCATCTTGAAGGTTTTTAATGTGTCAGGTTTCTTCTTAAGGAATTAAGCAATGGTTGTTATATTGAATATTGTTTTCCTCAAATTAGTTGTTCAGATTACCAGATATAAGCATGCAAAAAAATTAAAAAGAAGAAAAGACCACCCTCTCTACTCTGTCCTGCTTCAGCCTAAGGCAGAAAGAGAAACCACAGTGGGAGCTGTTCAACCTTTTCTTCCCTCCTCCAGAGTGTAGACTACCTGTTCAGTTGCATAGGTACCGTGGCTCACTGTCCTCACTCAAGGTGCCATAAGGGAGCAGGTTGGTATGTGGGATTTGGAGGTACATTTCTGGGGTTTGACTTCCAGCTCAATGTAAGATTCTAGTCACCCCAGTTTTTCCCCACTGTCCTAGTTTTAACATTGACATTCTGGTCCTGGGAAGAGCAGGACATTCGGTCATCCTCAATTCTGATTATTGTCACCTTTCTGTACTTTGGGAAGTTGAGCCATTCTAAAATCATCCTCAATGCTTAGAATGATAGATACATAGCTACTTTCTCTTAGTTCAATGAGAAGAAAGTTTTGAACTAATAGTGTTTAGACAAGATA
>NDGM011191331.1:0-13925 GCA_002564305.1 Octomys mimax | reverse complement strand
GAGCTGTGCAATGAGACCCTGTACCAAATAAATAAATAAATAAATAAATAAATAAATAAATAATAATGCAAAACTTAAATGTTCAAACTCATAACCTCATGAAACTTAAAACTGGCAGTCTAGTAAATGTCTATGACTATGTAAATATTTCATTCTATATTTTGCCTCTAGTTGTCTAATACTTCCTCTATACAGAATTTTTCTTCTTTCTCTCATTTATCCTTGAATTCTCATGACAATTCTATGATATGGTTCATTATTATTCTCACTTCACAGATAAAGCAGAAGGGTTAATGCATATGACCAGAAGCCCGGAAGCCCTAAGATTAACAATGGGAATGAGACTCTCAATTCTGTACATGGTTCCCCAAGCTAGCTGGCCCATTCTATTGCAAGGCATAGTATCATGGGCAGAATTTAGTACAAATCTGTGTGATTACTTCCACCATTTAAATATATATTTTGCCTTTAAATATGTTTTATATTTTTCCAAAAGTCTTTTAGTTTATCAGACTCACTACCTAATTCCATAAATTCTTTGAACATTTAAGTGTCAAAAAAAGATTAAAAAGCCAAACCTCAGCCAGATGACATATGTCTTTGGGAGGAGGAAACTACAATTTCAAGGCCAGTGTGGATAATTTGATGACTTAGCAAGAGTCTGTTTTAAAATAAACATTAAGAAGGGAATGTAGCTAGGTGTTGTGGTCCTGCTTCCAGTTCTCAGTGTCACACACACACACACACACACACACACACATACATTCACACACAGGCCCACCACCTGTTGTTGCCTAAGCAAATCAAATATTTGAAATGCAGAGCTTCATATATGGGAGTGAATTTAATAATTTACTCTACTCTGATTGAATATATGCTTAAATTCAGATTCACTGCATGAGCTGAGAGATTTGGAGGAAGTTTTTCATAGTAATTGTGATACAAAATGTTAATTCAACAGCTTTACATAAAATTTTATTATTACCTACATGTATGCAGAAAATACTCATATTGATATCAAGAAATTCACAAACTCTTTAATTTCAAAAATTTATATGGAAAGTGCCATTTATTGTCTAGCTGTTCTTAGGCTACATGTTATAATTCATACTGCTAATAATATAAAACTTTTATATTGGAGACATATTATGTATAAAATGTACTAAGACACTGTCATAATTGAATAATTTAAGAAGTAGAGAAGTTCTCTCTCAAATTCAATATTTTCATTGCAGTACAAAAGATGTACTAAGTCTGCAAAAGATCACTTAGGGACATCAGCATCTTTTATTCCATGCCAACATCTCATAGGGACAGTTTTGTTAAATGAGCAAAATTTATATCACTGTATCCCAACCAAGCTCTTAGTTCCAAAGGGAAAGGGGAAGGGGATAGAAGATCATAGAGAACCATGTATATAGTGTTTAAATTTAGATTTATGAAACAATGGATAACATTCATGCTCACATTTTGTAAGAACTTAGCCACATAGCTATATCAAACATATATTACATGACTTGTATAATTCTGGAAGAAAGGGTAAATGGTTTCTTTGTGCAGTTAAGAAGGGGCCAGCATACCCACATCGTTAGTCAATCAAACATCTTTTTTCTCACTTCTTTTCATGGGAAACACAGTCCTTCTCCAAAGATGATAACCTAAAATGATTCCAGGTACTGCCTATGACTGAAAGCCTCATTGTATAGGTACAGTACAGAGTTCCCTATCACTTCTAAATGGCATCTAATATGGACTAGTGCCTTTCAAACTAAGGACAGCTTCTTCCTTCCCCAAAGTATATATGCATATCTAGTAAATGTAACTTGGACAACCTAAAAGGACAATCATAGCTTTCAATTTGGGAATAATACCAAAGTGATAACTGGTTTATAAGAAAATCAGAGTTCTGCAGGGTTGTAGTTACAAAACAATTCCTTTGAACTGTCTGTGGAGCATCTCCATGATTTGAATTTAATAGGCACTGGCAAAAATCTTTGTCAATGTTTCAAAAAGAGATGATATGAAGCTCATATATTTACACCCTTGAAATTGAGGCCAGAGAAGAAAATATAATTAACCTGGAGATGAAGAAAGTCTAACTAAAAGGTAATAAGATTTCCATACAATTCATCATCAAACAGGGACACATTTGTTTTTTGGTTTGTTTTTTATTAACTCTATTGAAAATCAATAATTAAATAGCATATTAGAAATTGTAGACTAATATTGAAATGTGAAATATGTAAGATGTAGACAGAGTGAATTTTAGAGAAATATTTCTGAAATGAATACATAGCATGAGAATAATAGGTTGCACATTATAAATAAATCATTCACAAACTTAAATGAATATAACAATAAAGATTATCCAAAACAAAAATGAAGAAGAAAGAATTTACAGTTCACTCCATGCCAAAATCAGTAAACTTATATTCATGTAATTAGAATTTTCAAAGTAGAATGGGGTAGGCAATAAATATTTAAAGATTTAGAATTTCTTAATTAAGTTGAAATTATAACACTACATTTCTAAGAAAAATGAAACTTTTGCAAAAGACATTTGAATAAAATCATATCAAGATATACAACAATGAAATTGTCCAAAACTTATTGTAAAAAAATCATTAAAGCATATACATAAAAATATTAGCTATGGAAGCACAAAATTATATAGCATCTTATTCCACATTATAAAGAAAAAAAGACCAAGTGTGTAAGAAACCAGACTAATTAATTTAAAGGACTAAAAGAATAAAAAAATATCTGTCATCTTTGAATTTTATATTTAGCAAACATACCTTTGAAAGCTAACAGTAAAATATTTTCCAGTTCTACAAACTCAAAATATTCTAATACCTCCACATGTAGCATATAGGAAATAACAAAGAGCATAATTCAGAAGGCAAGAAAAGTTGCTATATGGTCCTAGATAAAGAATAAAGAGCCCTCAAAATGATAGTTATGCATGACTATGTAAAATAGATGAACCCATTTAAAAGGTCATTAAAGATTTCTATGAAACAGTATCAATCTTATGTTGGATTATACACATTTTTTCATGCATATATAAATATGTGTGTGTGTGTGTGTGTGCCTCTGTGCGTGCATAAAAGACAATGAAGAAGTAATATAAAGTCAATTTAAAATAGAAATCTACTATTTAAAGTTTCTAATACTAGGAGAAAATATCAAACTATGTCTTTTAAGTAGACTGTAAGTCAAAGATACAGCATAAATTTAAAACAAAAGCTAGGATTAAGCAATATTCAGAAAATTAAATATTAATTAATTAAAAATTAAACATTTCAAAACAATTGTACTAAGAAAAAGTTTTCATGATAATAAAGAATTACTAAGGATAAAACATAAGATAAATACTGAAATGGAAAATAAATGACCAGCACTTCTAACAGTTTAGAGATAGGATATTGTGCAAATTTCTAGTATGTTGTGAACATGGACAGTGTGTGTGCCACTTACTGGTGGCCAGGCATCACTTGTGGGAGTGAGCTACTGCTATTTCCTTGATGTCCACCCTGTAGACCCAGATAGAATCATGATCCATATGTTGCAGAAGTCCATTCGTAGAGTATGCCTGTGGAAATATTTTGCTGCTGTATAAAAAGGAATAATTGGAAGGCTGCTTTTTTATCTCTTATTCTCCTGTGTTTATTTGTCCTCTTTGGTGGGTTCTTTCCATTCTCATTCATGGAGAGAGTTTTGCTCCCTCTCTAGAACATCTTTTAGCAGCCTCTGTAGGCTTGGCTTCATCACCACGAAATTCTGTAGTTGTTCATTGTCATTGAAGTATTTCACTTCTCCAGTATACTTGAAAGAGAGTTTTGCAGGGTACATCAGTCTGGGCTGGAATTTCTTTTCACAGAGGACTTGAAGTACTCTGCTCCATGTACTTCTTGACTTCATGGTTTGAAACAGGGACACACTTGATAATGGAAAGGGATGCTTAAAATAACTAACAACTGTAACTTTTTCTACTAGGAACACAGGCCAGGAGTTTTATTTCAGTGCACATTTATTCAATTTCAACCTGTAAAAAGTTGTAGTCCCTTGGAATGTTTAGAATTCCAGGAGGAACAAAAATCCACCTGTGTCCTCGTAAACTTGTTAAACTGAGAAGGTGCAATCCTAATATAGAAAAAGATGCATTAAGTTAACTTAACCTAAAACCAGTAAATATTAGCATTATAGACCTCCCCTTTCCCTCAATAAAATTATCAAGCAACTCAGTTTCCAAATTAAAGGATACCAGTAGTCAAATCAAATTTGATTTTAGTCCCATATTGTCAATAGAAACGTCACAAGAACCACATTTGTGATTTAAATTTTTCAGATTGCAGTATATTAAATAAAAGGAAAAGAAGATAGGTGAAGTGTATTATAGTTATTTTGAATCAATAATTTATATTATAATCAAAGCAACACATTAACAAAATCATTTCATCCATTGAAATTTAGTGCGGATTATTTTTGCTCTTCTTACTATTTAAGAAATTGTAGGTATATTTTATATATGCACAATAATGACATTCATCATAGGGAATTTGTACCTGTATATAATATATCTTGATACTTCTTTTTTTCTCATTTTCCTCCTCTTTATCTATCAAACAAAAAAGCTTTATTTCCATTTTTGTTTGCTATTTTCTTGCCCTTTACTTCCTCCTCTACCATTGTTTCTCTTTCTATTTGAACATTTTCTTCATATTTTCCAATATCAATTATATATTTGATCCTTATTTACACTATCAGTTTCTCATGCCAGAGAAACAAAGTGTCATTTACACATGTGTGTCCAATTGATTTAACTCAAGCATGTCCTTCAAGAAGCATCCATTTAGCTGGAATTGCCTCCACATTATCTTTGTTTGTGGCAGAATAGTGTCCTCTGTGATTACCATGTGTAATTACATCACCTTAAATATGGCGATGATTGTGTTGTGTTTTCATTTAAAGTTCCTGTGGTATTATATTTGACCTTTATTCTGTTTATTAAAGGTCATTAATTCAAACACTGTAAGAGATGATGACTGTTTTCTTTAAATCTTACAAAAATTAGTCTGGGATATTTTTAAACAATCATTCTTTAATTTGATATATACTTAAAAGAGTTGTAGGGTTATTTCAGCTGTTTCCTTTGGCCAGGATAATCCTAAAAGTATAAGACAGACACTTGTCTCTCTCCTATCATGAGTCTAAAACGTCCACAGGGGTTCTCATCACTTTCTGTACATTACCATGAAAGGGAAAGCCAGACACATCCAAGCCAGCCTTCTGCTCCCTGTCTTGAGTATGCTGCTTTACATAACCAGAGCTCAGTACAACGCAGCCTATGTAACTTAACATACATGCCATTATCTATTCATTTGCATGCTGAAACGTCATTCATTGTACATTATTTGCTGCTTGTATAAATGGGCTAGTTTCCATGATGATATTAAAACAGAAACAATAACAACAATATTCTATTAGGACCAAAAGTCTACTAGCAGTTTTTGCTTCGTGGGCTACAGCTTCACACAATCAGTAAACTGTGGAGTTCGTGAGAAGTAATTTACACTAATGGTTTGTGGAAAAGTAAACCAAATAAGGTGACTTTATTAAAAAAAATAGAAATTACATTTCTTTCCTGATCAGCTACTGGAAGGAAACTTTCACTGATCCTGGATAAAACCTATGAATACTTTTCATAGGTCTTTCTCAAATATGCAATGTGAGAGAACTAGGTTTTCATGCAGTAAAAATACTTCTGCTATAGAGGCAAAACTGGTACACAACAAGCGTTCATGTTAAAACCTGAAATGTCCCCCCAAGTATTAAGTTCTGAGGTGAGATTTTTGGGAGATGATTGAAGAATGGGGGGATATGCTCATCAATGGATTAGTTCATTGATGAGTTCATAGTTTACTGTGCTGTAAGGTGGTGGGGCTTGATTAGAAGCGAGTCCCTGAGGAAATTACCTAGAAGATTGCATTCTCTCTCTTTTTTTTTTTTCATGTGGCCGGTTCAGCCTGCCCTTCAGTGGGGCTGGTGCATCATGTGGTGTCAGGATGGAGCCATAGTCCTTACCTAGCTTGCCTAAACTTGACTAAGTAGGCACTTTAGACCATTGAGATATCTTGCCAGTTCCAAAGGTTGCATTCCTGTTCACAAATACTCTGTCTCTCTCTCTCTCTCTCTGTCTCTGTTTCTGTTTCTGTCTCTCTCTCTGTCTCTTTGTCTCTGTCTCTGTCTCTCTCTGTCTCTCTGTCTCTGTCTCTCTCTCTGCCTCTCTCTCTGTCTCTCTGTCTCTCTCTCTCTCTCTTTCTTTCTCTCTTTCTCCTTTTCCAGGCTGTCATATGGTAAACAACTTTCTTCCATGACTTCACTCTGCCATGAGATTTCTCCCTAGGAATCAGCATCTCATGGATTGAATACCTTGAAATTACCCACCTAAATGAACCCCTCTTCCTTTAACTTTTGGGTATAAGGCATTATCTTCCAGTAACAGGGAAGTGTTTTATAGATTTTGATTTCAGAAGTTAGTAAATTATTAATAAGTTGATTAAATGAATATGTAAATATTCAAAACAGGTCAAAGCAGTGAGTTATATTATGATACTGAGTATGAACCTAGAATAACTGAAATTAAATAAAGTAATAGGGAAGTAAATACAAATATATGAAGTAAATAAAGTATAAATAATAAACTGTTGTAGAAAGTAATGGAACTCCAAAAGAGACAAACATAGCCAGTAAATTATATAAGTAGGATTACATATTGAATTGCAATAGTTTCTTTAGGTAGAGTAAATCTAGCTATTTATATCTGCTTTTTTACAATAATGTGGAAAGTTAAGTCATATTCAGGACATAACCATGATCAGCTGTTTATGTAAAATTGATGAAGTAATTTGATAAATTTAATCTCATGTAATAAAAAGAGTTAGAATGGTTCTATTCACATAATAAAAACAGAAAATTCAGTTTCAGTAATGATACACATGTTATGAGAGAAAATTAAATCATTCGCCAGATGAAACTATAAGCATTATGATGCTAACATGCTGATATTGCAATGGCATGTTTTTATTTCCTAAGAATGAAACTGAATCTCTATTAAGTTTATTATCCTTAGCCAGATAATAGATTTACCTATCAACATTAAATGCACATCCTCTTCTTATTGTTTTTTCAAGTAAAATGAATAAGTGAAAATTGTATATATTCAAAGTATACCATATATATATATATATGTATATATATATATATATGTATATATATATATATATATATATATGTATTCCATGAAGTGGTTCCCACAAATTAATCTATAAGCATAGAGTACCCTTTTATACTTGATGCATACTTTTATTGTCTACTCTTGTTAAATTTCAAGTATAGCACACATCGTTATTAAGTATCCATATGTTGTCATCTTCCAAACTAATTCACATAGTACAGTTTTACCATTTGACAAACCTCTTTCCATTTTTCTATTCCTTTCATTTCCATCTTTTGGTAGCCACCTCTCTATTGTCTGTTCTGAGAGTAAAGATTTACATTCCGCACATAAGTTAGATCATGTATTAATTATCTTGTAATGTCTGTATCATGTCACTTAGAAAAATATCTTCCAAGTTAATTCATGCTGTTAAAATGGCACTATTTTGACATGTAACACTTGCATATATTTATGAGGTACTAAGTGATATTTCAATATATTTATAGATTGTGAATGTTCAAGTAGCAGCAAATTATATATATATATATATATATATATATATATATATCCCGCAACTTTCATTTCTTCGTGAATAAAGTATTGTAAATCTTTTTCTTAGGATATTTTTCAAATGCAAGAGGTGATCAAAGTGTGTGATGTTGGGCTGGGGAAACAGCTCAGAGGTGTAAAGCACCTACTGGGAAGTGCAAGGTCCTGAATTTGATCCTGGAGTCCACATGCCATGCAGTCCCTGGAACCTGGCACGGTAGTGCATGTCTGTAATCTCAGCACTTGGGAGGTTGAGACAGGAGGCTGTGAATTTGAGACCAGCCTGAGGGCTACAAAAGTGAGCACCAGGCCAGCTGGGACCATAAAGCAAGACCCTGTCTCAAAGAACAGTACAATAAACATTCAAGTTTTTAAAATCAATAACAGTAGAAAACATATTGCCATTAATCTCTCTCTCTCTCTCTCTCTCTCTCTCTCTCTGTACTGGGAACTTAACTCAGGCCCTTGTGCTTGCCAGACAAGTGCTTATTCTACTAAGCCATCTCCCTGACCCCCTAATTTCTCTTTCATGTACTCCTGCTCACTTCAAACAGATTTATCTCATCATTCTTGTACCTATCTGAACCAGTTTTAGAAGTGCCTTTGGGAGCTATAATCAAATACATGGTAAGTGACATCCACAAAAAGACAGGCTCATAACAACTTCATAGCATATTCTTGTCCACCTTATTTATTGGTTCTGGCATAAAGAAACTTCTGTACCTTCCCGAAATCAAAATGGTCAGGAAAGGTAAAGGTATTTAAACAAGTCATCTCAGGAAGACAAATATGACAGCACAGCTAAAGCATTAATAACAGAACAAGAATGATGGCACAAGTGTGTTTGAATGAGGGCGTCTATAGTGATAGTAATACAGCTTTTTGAATTTAAACATTTTCCGTATTTGTTGATCAAATCTCATATATAGTGCATCACTGCCCACCCTTCTCTGTAATATAATGCTGAAGCTTATTTTTCTTCTTCCAGAAAGCTAAGTATATTATTTTGTCTACATATAGATGACAGAAAGACAGGATAGGCAGACAAACAGATAAAAAAGAGATAATAGATTAGACAGAGAGATAGATGGGCAATATGGCATAATTTTTTATCTATTTGTCTATTGACAGAACCTTGGGTTGTATTTGTCTTTGGATACTGTGACTAATGGTGCAATGTGAGAGCAGGGATATACTTTTAAGATTCCCAGTTCATACCTAGAAGTGGCATTACAAGACCATATAGTAGTTAGTCTGTTTGTTCTTTGCTTTTGTGAGTCACTTCCACAGTTTCCATATGTACTTATTTATATTTTTACCAACAATGCATAGGATTTACTGACTCTAGTATTCTTTTGACATCTTTCTAGTCATCTTAACATACATGAAGTCATCTCATTGTGATTTTGATTTAAAGTTCCCTTATGACTAATTATATGAAATACCTTTCAACTACATTATGATGTTAAATATCTTTGGGCTATTTTTATTTCTATTCACAGCCTGTGTTCATTTTAAATCTCTGTGTTCTGCTCCCCTTGCCCTGCTCTGCTCCACCTGAAGAAGTTGAGTTTGCACTTGGATATTGAATGGCTGGAAGGCTGAGGCCAAGAACTTTCATCGCATTCTCAAACTTTAAATTGACCTGAACAATTGTACCTTAAACAAATTGGACAGATGGATAACCATATCCTGACTCCCAAATTTCACCTCTGAATTCCAAACCCAGCAACCTGAGCACCAGTTTCATCACTGGGCACAGACCTGGCTTTCCTTCAAATCTGGCTTTTATGAATCCATATTGTTCTGTTGTTATTTCCAACTCACTGTGATGATGCCAATAAAAAAGTGATAATTATAAATGTCTTTAAGCGAATGTGAATAACAAAGATGAGGGAAACATGAAAACAATAGATTAAGAAACAATATGATCAATATAATAAATTATAAAAATCCTGTAAAAATATGTTAATATGGTACAGGTAGATATGTCTAAATTGAGAGATCACATAAATATTACATAATGTTCTATATTTCATTTTACAATGTTATATATATTTATAATTTCACTAATTCTTAACACAAAAATAAAACATTTATTTGAAACATAGTATTCTGTGAATTGAACTTTCATGAGTTGTCATAATATTCTTCTATATCTGTTTCCGTTACTAGAGTTATGGAAATTATTAGGCAAAATTTTATTTATTTTTTCCTTTCTGTATTTAGGGCAGCATCTACAGGGTCTACAAGGTCTCACTGTATAAATCAGACTCGTAGTGATTCTCCTGGTTTTAGCCTCCCAAGTGCTTGGATTACAAGTGCATACAACCACGCCCCGTCTCAATCACCATCTCAGCACACCCCAAGAGTGGGGCCCTCATGGCATGCTGGGATTGAACCCCAGCAAATGTGCTCTTCCTAAGCAGGTGCTTTAGTCTACTGTGCTATCAGGCCAGCCCTAGGAAAATTTTCTAACATTTCATGTATTCCTGGAGCAAACTAAATTTTTACATATTTTTTTCAGTTTTGTACTTTCTAATCTTTTTCCTCTTTGATCTTTATGCATAAATTTACTAATACTAGACATATTATGTTATACATATATTTAAAAAATAGATTTATTCCACTTGGGAATGGTACTTTATATCTGTGCTTATTTTTACATATGCCTCAAGGCAAAATTTACCGTGTGTTATATAATGTTCAGAAAATAAATGCTGAAGCTAATGCTTTATGTCTTACCTATTAACAGAAAAATGTGAATTAATCTTATTAAATTAATAGTTAATTTTTGCATCTTTATAACTAAGATCTAAGAAATGTTATTTAACCATTTGAAAAAATTAAATACAGGGGGCTCTTAATTTTTTTAGTGAATTATTTTCTACTTTCCATAGACTTCTATTATTTTATGATTAGTCCATGTGTGTAGTACCTAATGTTTACATTCTGTGGAGAGCTGGCACATAAATATATATATATATATATATATATATATATATATCATGAAGATAAAAAATATTATATATAATATATTAGAATATATATTAAGATGTCATGATGATATATATCATATATATAAAATTCTTGGTTTTAGCCCTTCCACTTCTCCTATCTTCCCCACTCTCCATCTCTTTCTACCCTTCCCGCTCAACAAAGTCCTGCTTTGCTACTGTTTATAATCTAAAATTGAGTGTACTTTTTATGTTTTAGGTTTCTCATAAAAGAGAAATCCTATGATATTTATTTTTTTGTGATTTATTCATTTAATGTGTGGTCTCATGGTACATCAATTTACTTACAAATAACTCAACTATATCTTTCTTCATAGTAGTACTCCATATCTGTAAATCATTTTCTTTAACTCCTCATCTTTTGATGAATACAGGCTGCTTAAAACATCTGTTAAGGTACATGGTATGTTTGCCTACTTAGGATCTAATTATAATTATTATCACCAAACATTAGTAGAAAATAGAAGTTCATAAGTTGTTCGTCTTTGTTGTTTTATAACATTTACTCATGGAAATAATCACTTACAGAAATTCATTTCTCTAAAAATTGTAAATAGTAAAACTTCATAAAGTATTTGAAATTAAAATGAACATGTGAAGAAAATCCTAAAGAAAGAAAATAAAAGATATATGGAGTTTTTAAATAGTTTTATAATGAGATTTCAAATTAATGATATGCAACCTGCTAGAGAACATCCAAAAGTCCCCAAGGGATCTTTCAAGGCATGGCCTGGAGCCTGAGAGAGCATAGATTTAGTAATAGAAGTTCTTGGGTTCAACTGTCAGATAAACATATTTTCATAGTCACTTACCCATGGTATATCTACATCTATATTTATATCTATATCTATCTAGTTACATAGTATTATATATATATATATATATATATATATATCACTTTAATTATATAATATTTTAGTCATGTCACTTTAACTATCGTACACACATAAGTATAATACTCAATTATGAAATGCATTTAAAAAATTCTCTATAAAAATGTTATACAATTTTATAATATTGGATATACAATTTAAATTCATACATGCACAAAAGGAGCAACTAAAGGGCCTCCTGCTGTATAAGCTCAACTGTTGGGTCACAGTGACATGTGAAAGTTGGGTCATGATTGGTGGCAATATTCCCTTGGTGGTAGATACTGATGATGGTGGGAAATGGAGGAGTCTGTGCCTAAAAGAAATTTTAAAATATAGTAAACAATTTCTTTGTAGTGTTTACAATTTTGAGGCAGATTTAAAGTATTGAAAAGTATTAACTTCAGTATAAAAATATATGTAAGAAACGTCAGTGAATGTATAATACAGTGCTTCTAGATTTATATGTGAACACATCGAGTATATAAGGCCAGTTATGTGCAGTTGTGTCAATTTTCACTCTTACCTAAAATGCATGTATTTTTTCTACCACCTGTGAGCTTTTACACAAATTCAGATAAAAACAAATTCCTCAAAATTCATGTTCCAATTTAACTTTAATTTCAAAGCTACTATAAGCCCACATGTAATTAAGAAGCTAGATGAGGTTCTAAATACATTGTGTAAATGAAATGGACAGTGATTGTACTTTTCATGATATATTACAACATTTGGTGTTTTATATTTAAGGTTCGATGTAAATCACTTTGAATAAAAATATTAATAATACTTCAACATTAATTTTGCCTTAACTACTATTTTTGTCATATAAATAGTAACTGACAAAGAATGGGAGTATTAGTGAATTTTAAATTATATATTTTTACCAATCATTCTATTTAAAGAAAAAGATAAGTCAAATTTCTGAAATAAATTATCACATCATTCATGTTCAGTGTTTTAAACAAGTGACTTATTTAATTGTTAACATAAACTATTCTTCTTAGGTTGGAATAGCTCTCTGTGTTATAGAGGATAATACAGATTATTGAATACAGCTTTTCAGTATTGTTTTGTACAGTCTTTTTTCATTCCTGTTACTAATCTGTTGACCCTCACCTTAATGTTTCATAACAGCATTTCAGAGAGAATCAACAAAATATAATGAAAAATTTGTGACTAAAGTGATAGGATTATATTACAAATTGTCAAGTTAATCAGATATATAAATATCCTCAATATGGAGAATAAAAAGGGCAAAAGAAGATAATTCTGCTTTGTTTGTATTCTGCATAATGCAAGTGTTGCCATTTGTCAAGCCTTACATCGCTGGCTGTGGTTGCAAGGTACCCAGAATGCAGTTTCCAAGTCTGCATTCTCAGACAAGTTAGACATGCTATCAACAACCTGAAGTGTTTCATAGCAGTAGAAACAAGAAAAAATCTTATTTGATATTCATGTTTTGTATTTCAGACAAAAATAATCTTGTCAATCAATATGCCCTACGAGTTCATTGTAGTTTTGCAAGTCAATAGAGCATATTTATAATTATAAAATAATTGCAAACTTCTAGATAACTTTTCATCTTTTTAACATAACTTACAATTTCCTGATCATGCATTATAAAGTATTAAAATCACTGCAAGTGAGTTTTATGCAACAACAAAGACAACTCCCTTGCAATACTTTAACCTGGCCTAAGGAGACTCTAAACAAGTTTAGAACATAAAAATAAACTTTAAACAAGTTTAGAACATAAAAATAAATGAGTACCATGTTTTTCATATCTAGAGTTTATTTTAGCATAATTTAGTATGGAAGATATATTAGCAACGAAAAATTATAATGAGCTAATTTACACGTAAAATTACATTGATATACCATCTGAAATTTAAAATGTAAGAACTGTTTCAGAGGTTCAGGAAAAGAAAAAGAAGTTACAGGAGTAATAAATTGTATAATATTCACTTCAATTTTTTATTTTAAATTTCAGTTGATTTTTCCTTAAGAGTAAATAAGTTGCCTGTGGCATTTAAGAATTTAAAAATGCTACAATCAATTAACTGGTCTAATCTATGTATCTATATATTTGTTCATAAAAACTGTGAAAAAGGACTGGCCAAATAGTTCAGTGGATTAGGGCTCCAATCCCGGACCTGCTGTGCCAGACCTGGCCCCAGGGTGCACTGAGATGGCAAATGAGACTGGTGCGTGCTTATAATCCCAGCTCTTGGGATGCTGTAAATAGGTGGATCACTAGGAGTC
>NDGM011191325.1:0-13820 GCA_002564305.1 Octomys mimax | reverse complement strand
CCAGAGCACCCCCAGGATAGATACTCACACCACAGCTGGCTGGGGGCAGAGGCTGCTGGTCTCGTAGTAATCAGTCATAAAGTTACGAGGCAGCTTCTGCTGAGTGAAAGAGAAGCAGCAGGCTGTGGGAGGGTCTGAGCCCACTGGAAGGAAAAGTCAGGGTGAAATCAAAACTCTGCATGGGACCTGTTCATATTGGCTTCCAGCTAACAATCTTCATTGAACACCTCTGTGGCACTGCAGTAACCCCTAATATGGTTCCTTACAATCCACACCTACTTATGTAGAGGATCCTCAGAGAAGACAAGAAGAATTCTACAAGACTGGAACTGGATTGAGTCTCAGAACATGTCTCATTGTCTTTGTGTTATGATGGGAAACTAAGGTTGAATCAGTCATGGAAGGTTTAATCAAACTTAAACCAATAATCAGATAGAGTCAATTCAGTAGTTTGGTCTCTAACTCATCCTTATCTTCCGGATATTCATCCTAAGAAAGTGGAAGTTTGGATATTACTGAGTGTCTCCTAGACTGCACCGAACAGCGAACTCCTTGGAAGTCTTCCCAGCTCCCATTTTTTTTTCCTTTCTAGATCCTGATGTTGGACCAGCCCCTGGGACAGAGTGGACTCTGACTCCTTCTTAACTCCAGGAATGATGAAAAAAGGTTGGATTTATTTGGTGCAGAGAGCACTGGAGAGCAGAAGGCAGCCCCCATCACAAGGAGAGAGAGGACAGTCACACAGAATTTCATGGTGAAGCTAGATCCAAGACTGAAGAGATCATAAGCTTGGGGAAGCTGAGACTAAAGACTTCAGAAGAGGTTCAGGTCCTGTGTCTTGTGCTGATCTGAGTTTGAAACCCCTCTATACAGAAATTCTGAAGCCAAGAATGGTGTTAGGGGCATAGGAAAATAAGTGAAATTTCCACAGTTGCAATGATGTCATGGTACTAAAAAGGAAACTTCAGCTAGCTGGAAATGAAGAGCTCCTCACTGCTTCTCTTTCTCTAGACTATGTCATCAAGGAAGTAAGAGGAGGGGCTTGGAGAGAAGTGGACTGTGCCTTAGAGGAAGTGGTAGGCCAATGACAGTGACTAGGGTAAGCACTGCCGGTCTGAGGGGCAGTGTGAGTTCATACTTGCCAGCAAGGGCTGGTGGAAAAGGACCAAACTCCTGATGATTGGCACTTTCAGGACCTGGAGACTTCCTGTCAGTCTTGCCAGGTTAGCTGTGTTCTCCAGAACAAACAGAAAGGGTGACCATAGAGGGAAACCATCGACCAGTATGGGTCCTTTCACACAGAAAGGCCCATCTGTCAGGACTGCACACAGTAGAGAGGTTGGGTGCATCTCTCCCAGAACAGAGTGGGAATGCAGCAGACATAAAGATTTCAGGTATTTTCTCAAGCTGCTAAGAAAATAAGAGGAAGAAATCAGCAAGAATCAAGTGAACAAAAGCATACAAATAGTGTTGTTTTTTTTTTTTTCTATACAAATAGGACTGACTACTTTGAGATGAATGTATCTATGTTACAGACAGAATATGGGTGTTTCCCTAGCACTCTATAGAGAACACCTTATGTCCTTATGATCCTTGGCTGGTTTCAGAGCTGCTGGCAGCCCATCTGGGAAGGAAGTGTCCCAAAAGTCTGGGCCACTGTAGTGTATGGAATCGGGCAAATGAGGAAAAATCCAATGACTGAACCAAAATCTCCCCCATCATTTATCCAACTTCTTTGATCTCCTGCTCACCACAAACCTCATGTTTGAAACTTCTGTACTCTGAGAAGGAAAATGGAAGAATGCAAAGAGGAATCTAGTCCTCCTGGATGCTTTCAATCTATGGTATAGAAGGGGTCAGAGCAGGATTGGGGGGCATTTCTGGGTCAGTTGCTAAGGAACAAGGTCATCCTACCTCATCATACACACAGACTTCTCTGGCCTCTTTCCCATATTTTTTCTGCCCTCACCCTTTTCTTTGTACAGAATTTGCTTCAAATACTCTGATTCTCCCAAGACCCCTATCCAAGCATTAGTGTTCTGTCATCCCTGGTAGCATATATGGTGGTCTCTCATGAAGTTTCTTATGAAGTTTCATTTGTAGGCTTGAAGGCCATTTGCTTTAAGCAGAGAATGACAGATCTTACATTCCTGGGCCCACACAGACTTGGTTACCCATACTGTTTCAACTCAATTCAGCTTTCTAGTCATCTATTGTTGTCAAGGCAGACATAGCTGCATGAAGCCATCTTTGTAGGAGACCTTACTCTAGGGATGTGTTGAGGGCAACAGAAATATCTGTCTCATGAGGAGAAATAAGCTAAGTCACATGCTAATGGTAGAAACAGCAACAGGGAACTTGATGTTGAAGGTTATCCCTCAGCTGAAGATGAGTAGTCCTAAATTAAGTCTGAATTCCCTGCATGCTGAGGAGGAGACTCCATCACAATGAGCCACCAGTGCAGATTTCCTATTTCCTGGGGGATGGTGAAGACATCTGCCAGTCTATCAAGGGAATGACAGATGCATGGGTGATTCCTCTGGACAGTGAGTGTCTCATTCTAGAGAGAGGCTCCTCAGAGAAGAATAGGGAAGAATTCTAGATGAGACCTGATTGTGTCTCAGGCACAGCTACTGCCTTCATATCTTATGTGGAGAAATCACAGGATAGACAGGCACAAGGTCTTGCTCAAACAAGTAATCAGAGGCACAGCTGATGGAAGGCTTGACTTCGTTTTCACTTAATTTTTGTGTATTTTTGATGATAATGAGGATGAACCTAGGGCCTACACTCTGGGCTACATCCCTGTCACTTCTAAAAACGTTTTGACAAGATCTCACTAAGTCACCACAGTTTTCAGGCTGTGCTCAAACTTACAATCTTTCAGCCTCAATCTTTCAGAGTGTTGGAATTACACATGTGTTACGCTATGCCAGGCTTTATTATTAATTTTTAAGTAAGAGGAACTTAGTATCACTGTCTACTAGACATTAGGAACTCTCTGATGATATTGGCCTCTCGAAGAGATCACAGAACTGCTGTGGGAAAAGAAGAGTCAATATAGAGATCCTGGCTGATTCTAATGCCATGCTGAGCATCAGGAGTGTTAAGGAGACCCCTGGGCATCAGCACCCAGAGCACCAGCCTCAAAGAGCTGCTATGATATATCTAGAGCTAGAGAATCATTAGTGAGCATGTGTTGAGACTGGAAAACCAAAGTGAGCTGAAACATATGGTCATTGTGTCAGTTTCATAAGCCAAGAAGAGGCAAATACCTGTTGTTTTCCCAGTAGGATATCCAAGTCACCTTGGAAAAATGGGAGCAGGAGCTGAATTATGAATGGAGCAGAAGAATACACAATTATTCAAATTAAATGGAGACCATGGGACCATGAGCTGACTGAACAAGACATCTTCATCAGGACTGTGACCACCAGGCCAGCCAGCCTCCTCTATTAAAGTGACAATGGGCCTTTGTCACATGCCACAGCCTTTGCTTTGGCCATTAAGAATGGAAGGCAGTTACTTCAGGGCATGCTAAATTTCAAAGACAAGTGCAAACCTCGCTGGTATTTGGTGGGCTCAAAAAACATTGTCGGTATTGTTTATGAAGCATCTTCCTTTAAACGGCACCTTTTCTTGTTTCTAGGTCTTTCCATGTAGGATATAGGCGGTGCTCAAGGATGAAAAGAAAAAATAATTGTGCAAAACTGTTGATTAAGTCCTATGTGGCAGGTACTGTGTCAGATTTTGTGTTTTCATGCTTTTAGATACTGGTAGTGAAGAGTGAAGAAAGACCTCCAAAAAATATGAGGCCTTCAGGTTTTAAAAAGTATATTCCTTTGTTTTTATTGTATAGAAAGTATAGTCAATGTATATTAAGAAAATTTAGGAAGTGAAAAAAATAAAAATGACTATCATTCTGCATCTTGTTTTATATTTCACTATGAGGACTTAATATTATTTCTTGGATTAATATGTCATAGCTTGTTTCTTAGAATTAATGAATGCATGATATTTTTTTGTGTGATATACCAAATTTGTATTTTACTATTCTGCTATTCAGGTCAATTAACCAAATCTATTCTAACCTTTTCTCTATTATAAGTTGAACTCAGATTTGAAAAATGATTGGCTAACCAGAGAGTATAGGGTGAGTTATTCAGTTAAAACCTGAGATTCTTATATATTTTAAAATTATAAACTCTATGTATTCTGTTCTCCTGCATGTTGGGTAACTACATAATTATAATGTACTTTGTTTTTTAAAAATTCTAGAAGACAGGATTTTGAATGTCTTCACCTCAAGAAAAGGTAAATAAGATGGGTGTACTTACTCTAGTTTTAGCACTGCGCAGTGTATATCTGTATCAAAACAGCATGTGGTATTTGGGTGTGTTGGGACACATCCATCGCCACAGCACTTAGAAGGCTGAGGCAGACAGATCACTGAAATTCAGTCCCAACCCAGGATACATAGAGAGATCAAGGCCAGTCTGAAATACATGGTAAGGCCATATCTCACACAAATCAAATCAAAAGAAAATAAAACATCACAATGTAACAGTAAATATGCATAATTTTAGGGGCAGTCAGATATCTCAGTGGATTAAAATGCCTGCTTAGGCAGATGCAGGGACCAAGGTTCAATCCCTGATGTGCTGTGCTGGTCCCATCTGCAGGGCACTCTGAGGCAGCAATTGAGACTGAGCATGGTGGCACGCACTTGTAATCCCAGTGCTTAGGAGGCTGAAAATAGGAAGATTACTAGAGTCTGATTAAGACCCTGTAGACCCTGTACTAAAAATACAAAATAAATAAATAAATATTGTGTCCACTTAAAATTTTTAATTAAATAATTTAAAATTTTAAATGATAAAGAGAATGGCAGGTAATGGTTCATAGTACACTTATGCTGGGCCAGTAATGTTATAGTGTTTTTATAGATAGTACTATACTTAATCCTCACAGGCCCCTATTGCAACAGGTACTATTACTACCTCCTTTTGTACATGAAAACACTGAAGTGCAGAGAGGTAAGTGACTCATAGAAGAACACAATAATGATGATACACAATAGATTTAGAAACAAACCTAAGAAGTAGTAAGAATGGGGGCAAGGAAATGAGAAAGGCAAATGTACTTTATTATAAATTTATGTTAAAACTCAATAGCCAAAGTATTGTAGTTATAACATAATACGTCCTTCAGCTTTGCATTTCACATGATTTTGAACAATAGAATCCAGAGTCTTCATTCTTTCTCTCAGAAAATTTGGGGAATTAAGTAGTAGTTTCATTATTCGTTTAAAATATTCATCACTGAGGCATCCATGGCATGTGATCATGCCTAATGGATTTTGGTTGTGCCCTGTGGTTTGTAAAATGGGAACATTGCTTTGCCAGGCTGACACCTCAGTGTTAAAAACAGGAGAGAGACTTGTACATTTAGGGAACTATAGCCAGCTCAGAAGGGATTCGTCTTGGTTTTGAGGAAGTCTAATGGAGGCAAGTTGGAAAGCCAAAGAGGTTGGCAGGATAGGGGGCCAGGTAGCAGCCAAGGTCACCTCATGAGGAAGCTTCTATTTCTTGCTAAAAACAATGCAGAGGACTTCAAGAGCATAATTAGAAGTAGGTAGGAACCAATTTATACTAGCAAAATCGCATAAAGTGCAGTGGAGGGGGAGGTTAAATCAAGGGGCAAAACTAGAAGAGCAACCAGTTCCTCAGATGTCCTGACAGTGGCTCTGGTGAAAACCTAGACTCAGCTCAGACAGCAGAAGAGAGTGGCAGGTAGATTTTCACAATGGCCAATATTGATGAAAGCTGACAACTGAATAGATGTAGGCGATAGGAGAGGATGGAGAGGCATCAGAGGTGACTTCCAGGCTTCTAGCTTGGATGCCGAACAGAAGGGATGCATTTATTAGGTAGAGAATACAGCAGAAATCAGGAGAAAGAGCTAAATCAATACTAGTATATGTACTGTAATATACTGCACACATACAAAACAGAGAAAATGATAAGTACTCCTGACAGGAAAGAAGGGCACTGGCCCAGAACAAGAAATTGCATCCATGAGACCTCATTATTCCAAGATGCTGATAGGGGACCCTGGGCTGTTGTGTCTGCCTCCATGAAGGGTGGGAGCTTGCCTGCTGCAACCAATGTGAGCCACTCCTGAGCAAAGGAGGCTGAAGCTAGACCAATCAGGGCAGTCATTATCAGTGAACCCACCCATGGGACCTATCCTGCTGCTGCTGACCTCTGGGAAAGTGGAGCCACCAGCCAAGAAACTGGAAGGAAAACTGCTGGGAGCAGCATCTCCATCTAATCTAAGGCAATAATGTTGGAGAAGAGGACTTGCTTAGCCAGGATTCCCTAGACTCCTGCTGGACTGGCCAGAGCCTCCAGGGGGCTGGGATACACTGGAAATCTGGGACACAGATCATGCTCCACCACGCTAAAGGTTCCACTAAGTTGTCTGCTCATTATTTTCTGTCACCATCCCCTAAAGAACCTGAGGGCTTCTCCAAAAATCAAGAATGTACTACATGGCCTCTCTAACCTTTACTGCTTATTAGCATTTCAATTCCATGATGAAAGTTTAGCCATAACAATCTGGCTGTTATAAGTGAAATGTGTGATATATTCATTTGGCAAATATTTAGTAAGCTTCTCTGTGTCAGGCCATATAGTCACTATTGCTTGCACATATATTGGTAAATAATGCAGACAGTGAAATAGAAACCTGACCAACTTCATCTGTGTAACATTGCTTAAGTTAAACACAATTATCTGGGAACCTTAACTTGCTATTTAGGAAATTTCCAACTCTGTTCTAACTCAACCATCCTATGGCTCCCATTACTTATATGTCATATATATTAAGTACAAATTGTGCATAAAAGTATGTCATTTTTCCATTCCAAGTAGAAATACATGGCAAAAAGTTATTTCCTGGTTTGGGGATTAATATGGAAAATTTTACAAATATACATGTGCTAAGAATAATACATTCAATAAATCATTTTTATTGAAAAGAACAACATCATGATAAACAGAGATTTGGTTGGCAGATTGCTCATGTTATGATCATCAGGTGCCAGAATTTGGTTTTCTAGGACCAAGCAAGAAGACATTGTCTTTATTGGGTTTGAAGTCCGCAAGACAAGGTATCATCCAACTTAATGAAAAAAAGTTTGCATAGATGACTTGTTTTACTCTGTGGTAATTATTGCAATCCTGGAAGCAAGTCGTGTCCATTATCAGAAAGTGGTTGATTCAGCAGTTTCCATTTCCTCTTCTCTCCTCCCCCAACTTAGAAACTGAATCACACATAGGAAAAAATTTCTCTTTGAAATGAGTGATGGAGGGCAGAGGAAGAAGATAAAGAAAGTAAAAAAAGAAAGAAAGAACAGAAGGGAAAATGGAAACAAAGGCTTGCAAATAAGCAGGGGAATAGGAGTGAAGGGAAGAGTTGAGAATGAGGGACAGAAGAATCAAGATAAATTCCCTATAGTGAATGTGATCATCAAGTATATTAAAAGACTCATAATAAAATTCGTTTAAAAAAAGAAATGAGAGATATAATGTACGTGGCCCATCAGTGGAGGGTTGGGGGACAGAAAATGTGGCTAAGGAGGGATCATCTGCAAAGTCCGTCCTAGTAAAACAAGCAACCGTGACTCCTGTTTAGGAACTGGTAGACACACAGGAAGATCCTTGGCTACCACAGCCACTGCAAAACATCCCAGTGGTTGCCCTTGGTCTTGCCTTAGCTTCACCTGACTTCCTGTCAGCATTATTAATCTCAGGGTAGGTTGAAACAGAGACTATGTGTTCTTCAAACTGTAGCTCTACAGACATCTAGGAAGGAGAGAATTCCCGAGGTGAGATCTTTCTTTTCTTATGTCTAATATACCCTCTGGTTCTCTAGTACTTGACCTGGCCACTCTAACTCTCATGGAGAGAATTCCAGCCCTTCCTGTTTTGGCTCCAGTTTAGCTCCATTGTCCATATGCCCCAAACCCTCATGCAGATCCACTGAACAGCATCCTTTCCTTCAGAGCCCACAAAGTCATATCTGTAACTTTGCATCAGGTAGACCTCTACCTCCCACCCCATCCACATGTGTGCTATAAAATCTAATCAAAGTTCCATCTTATTGATGAAGTCTTCCCCATATCTTCCTGTAGACATCATTTCCTTCTCATCCTGAGTGTTCTTAGCTTTCCTTTCATCATCTTTTATGATTTCAGCATGTTCTGCTAAGTGCTACAATCACCTCTGCATATACTCTACTGGCTCCAACTAGGCTGGTATGCCTGAGGATAAATCAATTAGAAAGAACTCAAAAGTGATACTCATTCACCTTTGTCTGCCTCCTCCAAGATGTGCACCACCAGTCCATTAAACATTTGCTCAATATAGATGTGAGCCCTTGAGTACCCAACACTGTCTTTATGCTTGTGAATTAAAGGCTGGCCAATGTGATTTAACATGCATAATGATGATAACAAGCACTGGTTCTCATTTAGAGAGATCAGTTTAGTGGTGGATGCAAAGGCTAAACTGAACACTGTTAAGACAGAGGCAGCGAATTACAAGGCAGTCTCATTAAAGTAATACCAATAACTTTGAAAATGTCTGTGCAGTCAGTGGTTTCCCTTGCAGGCTTCGCTGTTACATGACCTCCAGTTTTAAGGTTAGAGCATGGTTGAGGCCCTGAACACAGCACTTAGTAGCTGTGGAGGAAGATCTACAGTTGGAAGGGGAAGAGGAAGAGGAAAGTGATGCAACACTCTTTAGTGTACCTGGAAAGCAATCTCTCCCAAGATGTGGTAGCAAGTTTCCACAGAAAACTTTGTTGATGGAGAAGGTGACAGTGATGAGGAAGAAGTTGACATTTGTGATGATGAGGTAATAGAAAGAAAACTCCAGAAAAGATACTTTTAGGAAATACTTAAGTCAAAAGTGCACAAAATCAAACCAGAATGGAAAACACTCAATACCATAAACACAGTAATCAAAGTCAAAAAAGGGGGTGGGGGGGAATCCTCAAATTCCCAACAGGATCTAGATCTTTGAAAAGATATTAAAGCAAACTTGGAAGCAATCATAGAAAAAGGTGGTTCTTTCCTCAGAGTAGAAGCCAGTCAAATTCACCAATTCAGTGAAAAATTATTTTCAGATAATTGACAAGGTGACTATTTAGGATCTTTGTCAGTAAAGGAAATCTCAAAAAAAAAAAAAATAGCTTAAGCACTTTGTTAACACCTTTGGCCTGATTTCATTACTGCAACTATTGATATCTGACATTCCTTTGTACAAAGCAAAGTGGGAAATTTCTTATCATGTGTGATAAAAGTCCAGGTTGCTTTGCCAGGAATTTGTTGTCCAAAATAACTGTTTTGCTTTTAAAGATGGAGCTCTGGATTTTAAGTAGGTGGTAGGGAAGGTTGTGTAGCAGGACATAGTAGCAGTCCTAGTGGTCAGGCAGGAAAGGTTGAGGAGAGGAAAATATACAGGTGAAATAAAATTAGTATTTTTAAAAAGAATTGAACCAATTTTCTCTTTATAAAATGTTGTACAGGCTGAAAATAATAATATAAAGGCTGGCCTGATAGCTCAGTGAACTAAAGCATCTGCTTAGGCAGAGTGCAGTGGCGGGGTTCAATCCCAGGCTTGTCATGCCGGCCCAGCCCGCGGGACTCACTGAGACAGCAATTGAGATTGGGCATGGTGGCACGCACCTGTAATCCCAGTGCTTGGGAGGCTGAAAATAGAAGAAAATAGAAAATCACTATGAGTGATAGAAGAAATCTATCACTATGATAGAAGAATCACTATGAGTCCAATCTATGTAGTGAGACCCTGCAGAACCTGTCCTAAAATACAGAAAAAAAAATAATATAGGTGGTTCGGGCCCATTGTGCTGTTGTGAGATTTCTGTGAGGTTGGTGTGGTAGGCCTAGAATCACATCCTGACTTAATAAATTGGAGAATCCAGGGGCACAGCCAGTGTTCTACATCCAGTGCACACTGAATCATTGTTCTGACAAGGTATAATTAAAAAGTGAACCTTTCATCAGAAATATCAAAAACAAACAAATCTAAGTCTGGGTCTCGCTATTCTTGCTCAAGATTGGCATCAAGATCTCGTTCTCATTTTTTCAAAATCATGATCCCGAAGCCGATCTGTCTTTCAACCAAGGAAGCACAGGCCTAGTTCTAGATCTCGTTCCAGATCATATTCTCCAGCTCATAACAGAGAAAGGAATCACCCCAGAGTGTATCAAAATCAAGATTTCTGAGGTCACAACAGGTTATTGGAGGCCCTATTATTTCTGAGGGTGCAACAGAGGCTTCTAGCCATGGGGCCAGTATAGTCGTGGAGGCTATGGAAACTATTGCTCTAATTGGCAGAACTACTGACAAGCCTATAGTCCATGTTGGGGCCGTTCTTGGTCCCAGTCCTCAAAGAGAATGTCTCCTTCACCAAGGTCCAGGAGCCATTCTACAAACTCGCATAAGTCATCTTCTGACAGGTCAAGGTCCTCCTCATCCCTTTGTTCTTCCTCCAACATCGCTGAGTTGAATCTTTTAAGCACAAATCTGCGAAGGAGAAAAAGTCCTCTTCCAAGGATAGCCGGCCATCTCAAGCTGCTGGGGATAACCAGGAAAATGAGGCCAAGTATCAGACCTTCTCTGGAGGCACCTCTCAAGATACAAAAGCATCTGAGAGTTCAAAGCCATGGCCAGATGCTACCACCTACAGCACTGGTTCTACATCATGACCCTCTGCAGTTTCTGACCTGAGTCACCAGGAGTGAAGCCCAGCTCTCAAGAGCCCTCTTAAATCTATGGTGGTGAGGTGGTGGTCACCCCACCCTAGCCCTGGCCAAAACCTAGTCCTCCACTTTCCAACACATCCCAGATGGGCTTATCTCTGCCAAGTGGTGCTGAGTACCAGTTTGGGAGCCATCAATGTCAGTTTGACCATGGCTCTGGATCTTTGAGTCTGTTCAAAAAAAAAAAAGCCCTGTGGGTAGGAGTCTACCAGCCACTGGCTCCACTTATGGCTCATCTCAGAAGGAGGAGAGTGCTACTATAGGAGAAGGAGCCTATACTAAGAGGTATCTAGAAGACCAGAAGACAGAGAATGGTAAAGATAAGGAGCAGAAACAGAAAAACTCTGAGAAAGAACAAGTGAAGGAGAAAGGGAGCTTCTCTCATGTGGATGCAAAAGTGAAATCAGATTCATTTGCTTCCAAGACTGACAGTGAGAAGCCCTTTAGGGGCAGTCACCCAGAAGGTATAAGCTCCGTGATGACTTTGAGAAGAAAGTGGCAGACCTCCACAAGGAGAAGATGGATGACCAAGATAAGGACAAAACTCAGGGAAGGAAGGAATCTGAGTTTGATGATGCTTTTTAAAATTTATGTCAAAAGTCATAGCTGGTGCAAGTAAAAACCAGGAGGACAAGAAGTCAGGAAGTGGGAGGGCTTGATGCATGCAAGGAAGGAAAAGCAGAGGAAAGCAGAAGAGTTGGAGGAGGAGTCTTTCACAGAGAAATCCAAAAAGAAGAGCAAGGAGGGGCCAAGAAGAGTGAAAGTGGGCACCAGGGGTTTGTGCCTGAGAAGAATTTTCAAGTGACTGTGTACAAGGCAGTGCAGGAGAAAAGCTCATCACCTCCCTTCAGAAAGACCTCTGAGAGCCATGGTAGCTGGGAGCCAGAGGAGACTTTTCCTCAGGAAAGTCATTTTCCATTACTGGAGAGGCCCAGATCAGTGTATGCATGGATTCATTTGATGAGGTCCTTACATGACCCAGTGGTTTATTGGCTCAGGAACACAAGCTTTGTCGAGATCTAGTTCATAGCAACAAACAGAAGCAGGAGTTTCCTTCCTTTTTCCAGCACATCCAGTCAGCTCAGTCTCAGTGTAGTCCTTCAGAATTGTTTGCTCAGCATATAGTGACCATTATTCATCATGTTAAAGAGCATCACTCACTTGGGGTCCTCTGGAATGACATTCCATGAATGTTTTACTAAATACCTAAAGAGAAGAGCTGAACAGGAGGCAGCTAAAAATAAGAAAAACTGAGAAATATACAGGAGGATAAATATTTACCCCAGTACATTCAGCAAACATGGTTTGGCTCATGATGAAATGAAAAGTCCTCGGGAACCTGGCTACAAGGCTGAGGGAAAATACAAGGATGACCCTGTTGACCTTTGCCTTGATATTCAACATCATAAAAAACATAAGGAGAGAGATCTTAAATGAGGTAAATCAAGAGAATCAGTGGATTCCCGACACTCAAGCCATTCAAGGGAAAGGTCAATTAAGAAAACACATAAAAGATCAAAGAAGCAGAAGAAACACTGGAGAACACCATCCCAGTCCAGGTCCTCCTCCTCCTCCCAGTCATCTCACTCCTACAAAGTGGAGGAGTATCCTGAAGAGACAGAGGAGAAAGAAGAGAGCACCATGGGCTTTGACAAATCCAGACTGGGGACTAAAGACTTTGTGGGTCTTGAACAAAAAAAATAAAAAAAAAGACTTTGTGGGTCCAAGTGAAAGACTCAATGGCAGAGCTCAGGGAACCTTTCAATTTTGAACCAGAGGGAGAGGCTGGGGCAGAGGCAACTATTCTGGTAATAATAACAACAACAGTAACAGTGATTTTCAAAAGAGAAACTGGAAAGAGGAATGGGATCCAGAGTACACACCCAAAAGCAAGAAGTATTACTTGCATGATGACTGAGAAGGTGAAGGCAGTGATAAGTGGGTGAGCCAAGGCCGGGGCCAAGGAGCCTTTCCCTGGGGTTGGGGCCAGTTCATGTGTCAGAAATCCAGTACGAGCCCCAAGTGGGAGCATGACAAGTTCAATGGGCAAGAAGAGGAGATTGAAGATGATGACAGTGGAACAGAGAACCAAGAAGAGGACAATTTACAGCCCACAACTGAGTAGGGGCCTGTCTTCTTGATGGGAGCCCTCGCCACAGGGGGAGAGGCACTGGGAAGGAAGAGGGCTGATGAGGGGCCTCAAGGAGATTCTAAACATCCCACCCCACCCCATCAGTTATGTAGAAACTCTACTACAGTGGAAAGTGTCCCTGGTGTTGAGTCCCACTGGACAGGGGCCGCCACCACAGAGCCTGGGGTCAGACCCAGCTCTCAACATAACATGACTTGTTAGGCTCTAGCTGTTTTTCTCATTTGTTGTTGGTGTATGGGGTGGGGCTTAGGGTAGGGAGGGAGAGCAATGCTTGATTTTAGTTTGTTTGCTATTAAAAACCAAGTTTTGTTTTTAATTTTCATTTCATTTGGAGCTAAGAGGACTAATTCAATAATTTTCAGTCTCTTTTCCTCTTACCTGTTTTTAAAAGCCCCCCGGCACCTTTTGGCATATGTAGTAATAGCAAGATTTAATTTGGGCAACTGTGATTCTTAAAAGAAAAAATCAAAGCATGTGAATAAACATTGAAGTGTTCACCTGAGTTCGGGACCAAACTACTTGGATCTTTGTAAAAATCCAGCTTTGTGTGTCAAGGAGGAGTTTAAGGCAGTGTTTCCCTTTTCTGTGCAGTCATATGTCACATGGAGCTGCTTCTGACCACTTCCCAGGCACCTGCTCCTGTATTTTCTGATTTCTCCTGGGCTGGGCTTCCATTCTCCACCAGCAGCTCCAATGTCCCAAACTTTCTAGTCCTGCTGATCCTCAGCAACAGGGTTGAAACTGGAGGGCAGCTTCTGGTTGGTTTTCTAAGATACTTCTGAATTCTATTATCTTTACAAATATGAGAAAATAATT
>NDGM011191321.1:0-16523 GCA_002564305.1 Octomys mimax | reverse complement strand
TGACCATAGTTTTGTCCCACCTCCTGCCCACCTAAGTGAGTTCCCATTCTTTCTACCTTAGCCCCCACATGGTTTTACACTATAAAAGCTCCTGGAAGAGACAGCTGCCCGGGTAACTACCTGCTCAGGACCCCCTCCAGTCCCTCTCTTGGACAGGAGCTTTCTTTCTCTCAATAAATATATTCTGCTCATAAAACAAAAACAAAAGCAATTTTTTTAAAAGCTAAGCATAAATCCTGAGCTTATAGCTGACATCTATTTTTATTTTAATGGTATTCAAACTTCTCCGTAATAACCACAAATGATGATGATGAAAACTGCAACAGTAATTATAAGGAGAGCTCACTGTTACTCATTAATGCTTCACTCAGTGTCTCCGCCACTTCTCAGGACAATCTGACAGGCAGGATTTGAAGACCTCCTCTGTCTACCGATATGGAAGATGAGATGAGATGCAAGCTGGCACCTCCTCCTTCCCCAGGCCTCCTGCCTGGCCAGTGGTGACCCTCCAGGTGACAATCACTGCCCTGCTCTGCCTCTCAGGAGACCGCCCCGCTCCCCCCCATTTCAAGCGCACACCTCCCATTCGCACTAGAGGGAGGTTTGGTCTGCCGGCCGGTGGGCAGCGCCCTCTGGTTGCAGGGACCCCAGGCTCGCTCTCTCAGAGCTCAGCGTTCCGACCATGCAGCTCCTCACTGAGGCTGTTCTGAGACACAAGCCTTTCCCCACTCTCCTGTGCTTAGGAAAATTAGACTTTCTCTTTTCCCTACTTTTTCTAATTATATAA
This sequence comes from Octomys mimax, assembly GCA_002564305.1. Classification (NCBI taxonomy): domain Eukaryota; kingdom Metazoa; phylum Chordata; class Mammalia; order Rodentia; family Octodontidae; genus Octomys; species Octomys mimax. The sequence continues at coordinate 15,736 of NDGM011191321.1, read as the reverse complement.
TACATGTTAGGTATAAAAAATTCAAAACCCACAGAAATGGATAATATGGTTAGAAAACACATTCCCTATTTAAATCTAACTATTAATAAATAATCTCAGATTCTGTACACAGAACTGCATCTACTTCATCACAGAAACAAGTGCACACGCGCGTGAGACTTCGTATACTCTCCTCCACTGTGCCCGCCTCTGGTACTGCTCGCCCGATGGCAGGCCTTCAGTCTCAGCCTACACAGCAGATCTACAGGCTGTGACCAGAATACACAGTGAGTGCTTACAAAATTACAGGAAAAGCCACACTGCTGTTAATTTACCTCAAAGTATATCCCCCGCTTAAAACACACGTATCCCGTCACTAAGATTCATACGGTAAACCATAAACAAACCACTAAGAAAATAACTTCCAAACAAAGAATAAAGGTGTGTGTGGAGGCAAGGTCCTCTGGGAAGCTGGGAGGAAGACTGGCAATTGAGGGAGAACCTGTACCAAAATCTAGAAAGGAGCCTGGGGCCTGGAGGTGTAGCTCAGTGTGAAGGGCCTGGGTTCAGTTGCACAAAATGAACAAAAGAAGGGCCAGCCTGATAGCTCAGCAGACTAAAGCGCCTGTTTAGGGCCGGGGGTTCGAGCCCCAGCGCACCATGCCAGCTCCGCCCACAGGGCATGCTGAGTCAGTAACTGAGACTGAGTGTGGTGGTGTGTGCCTGTAATCTCAGCACTCAGGAAGCTGAAAACAGGAGAATTACTACAAGTCCGATCTATGTAGTGAGACCCTGTAGGCCCTGTCCTAAATACAGAAAATAAAAAAGAAAAACACTAGACCTAACACACAGACCTAAATGTAAGGAACGTAAGACTGGTGGAACTATAAAACTTGTAAGAGTCTTATAGGATGAAGTCATTATGACTTTGGGTTAGGCAATGATTTCTTAGCTATTACAGTAAAACAAAAACTGATAAATCATGCCCCATCAAAGTTGAGTACTTCTGCTCAACAATCACAGTGAAACAACAAAGACTGAAACTCACAGAAAATGCCTACAAATTGCACAAACAGTAAAGAGTTAGATCCCAAACGAACGAAGAAGTCTAAAGTTCAACAGTGAGCAAATCACAGCCAAATTAAGAATAACCAAAGAATTTATAATTTTAGTGGCTAATCACATTCCTTATATTTTTATCTAGATAGATAGGTAGACAGACAGACATGTGCGTAAATCCTGATTCAGTCACCCAACTCTTGGGGGAAATTATTAACCTTGTGTGTCTTCAAACTGCTCTGACGCAATGACTAGGACAGTCCATCCATATACTTCTACATCCTTCAGCAAGGAACAAGTAACTTCAGCAAGCAGTGAAGAGACACCCACAATTAGAGCCATTCAGGAATCCGAGGCGAGGTGATTTTTCCAGCCAGCACTTGTCATCCTCTGAGCACATGCTATTTTGACTCATTTTATCACCAATATTCACCACGCTTTTAGATATCATCAAAAAGGTCAATTAAATTATTTTTAGAAGCAGTTATATCTGTTATATTTATACAGAGTGAAATTTCTACTGTTCGGCAAACCGTAAAAACAGAATCATAGAAGAATGTACACCAATCTCACTTGTAACATAAATACACTGCATATCACCTGTGCACACTGTCCCTGTGACTAAGCAAGTACAATTCTCTGTACAGAAAATTCTAAGATTCCTAACACCTGGATTTGAGTAAGAAATCACTTCACATAGATCTGTGAAATCTTTCATAAGAGTAACATCAGTGAGTGATCAGTTCTTCCAGATGTTATGCGCATCTGCAGCTGCTAGGAGAGGGAGGCAGTGGAAGAGACAGACAGACTCAGGTACAAAGAAGGGTATACTTTACTCTATAAAGTAGACTTCTCCATTTTCCGTATAGGCCATCTCCCAGTTTTCAGGTAGAGGACCTAAGTTATCCTCTGCAGAAAGAGGTAGGTACTGAGGGAACTTCTGCGAAGGGTCCGTGATGGGGGCAGCAGCGATGCCGCTGTTCGCAGATGAGAGCGCTGCCTCCCGGAGAGCGTGCTCGTCCTGGTCCCCAGAATCGGCTGCGGTCAGGTTGTGGGGGACACAGAGAAAGACAGGTAAGCACAAAGGCATGTGGTCCCACGGCGCACCCTGCGTAGTGCGCACAAGGCTCTGGGTTCAGCAGGGCACTGCTCAGAACCTTGGAGACATCACAGAAAGATCCCCTGAAGATTCTGCAACTCAGGAGCCCTGTGAAACACAGACCGAGCCACCCCTCATCCCAGTCATACTATATGGCTTCGCAGCTCAGAAAGCAAATCCATGCTGGAAACACGGTAATGGTGGGTTTTTTCCCTTTGGACATTTAAAAAATTATTTAAATCATTTTTTTTGTAAACACTGGCAAAGATCAAAGACTGACAATCTAAGCTGCAATGTACAAAGAAGTTTACAATATGGACACAGCTTACAGATCTGAGACTCTTTTGGGAGAGAAGAGACTGTTCTTGTGAAAAGCAAGGCAGTCAGCACCCCAGAGCAATGCCGTGTGGGTGGACTGCGGCACTCGGGTCTTAACATAAAGCTCCAAGAGCACCAGCCTCCTCGTCCTCTCACTGACCAGCAGCATCAGGAGTGACGTCACCGTGTGTCCACAGCAGCACTATTGGCCTTCTGGCTGCATTTCTATGGAAGCCGATGATAATAAATGCCAATCTCCATGGGGCCTTAAAACGTTAATACTCAGGGAACTCAGTAATTTTCTATCTTCCACAGTAATTCCTCTGCAGACATTTTTGAGCAAGTGAAAGCAGACTGAAGAATAATAAAAGCCTGTTCTCAAAGTTGTCTCTGATGAGCAGCTCCCAACGACACACGAGAGGAAGGCAATGTAAGCACGGGATGGAGGACCTGCCAGGTGAGGAGCAAACACGTCCCCCAACTCCAGACCTCCAAGGAAGCAGCCTGGAGGTCTTTCCCGCCCTGCAAGAGCCACTCATCTTCCAGTAGCACATTCAGCTATCTTTAGGAAATCATCCCTACCCCAGGACTGGCTCCAAGTCACACTCTTTCCTCAGGAAAATGTTCTTGCCTTTGCAGTTACTTCAGGAACTAAAGCAAACTAATAAAGGTCAGACATGGACACTTTCTGGAGTGTGACCTCTGGATGCTGGCAGTTTGGGTGACAGGCTGTCGGACTGTGGCTGCTGGTGGCCACTTCCACACAGTGTGGCAGGATCTACTGAAAAATGGAGCCACACGGAGGAGAGCAGAGCTGAAGACAGGGAATGCTGCGTGAGAGCCCTCACCCAGCCTTGAATTCTACACTGAGAGCAAGGCCCCACTGCCCTTTTCAGTGATGTCACTTCCCCAAGTCACTTTCCTGCTGAAACCACTATGCGTGTTCTTCAAAATGTACCAAAGAAAACTGCCCACTCTGAAATGACTGATCAGTAACAACATGACTTCAACCCCCAGAAGAACAAAAGCTTTCAGCCTTGCTTCTCTTCTTGGCGCCCTACTCTGGAGGACAGGTTTAGGGCCAAATTCAAAACATACATCATATTCTAAAAACACGTCCGTGATTCAGCTGGTGGACACTGAAGACAGAAGGAATTTTCAAAGAACGAAAGGAACTGTGAGATGGACCATCAGCTGCACAAAGGTGCTCTTCACCTTCTGCATTTGTGCGTGACATTCTGAAGCAGCCCACAGCCTCGGTGGCACCGTGCTGGGTAGGGGGCGGCGGCTCAGGACCAGCCCCCCCCCCCCCCGCAGGCTCAAAGGATGCGGGGGCACGGAACGCCCAAGGCCACCGCTCTAGGGACTCTGTGCCCACCGTAAGTGCGTTTAGGATTTCAGACCTCTAACTTTTTTAGAAAAGGAAATCTGTATATATTTTTTGAAATCTTCCAATTTTTCATTAATAAAATTCTTTTTTCAAATAATGCAATCTGGCACAAGCAAAAAGTGGAAGCTTGATTACAAGGACTGACTCTAGAGCCTCAGGGCTTGTGTTTGCTTCCTGGTTTTACTACTTGCTATTGAGGACCACATTCACACCTCGGTTTCCTCACCTGAAAACACAGATGACGGCAACACGGAGTGCACAGGGCTGGGGAGGCTCACATGACTCAGCGCCTGTGAAGCCCTCAGAACAGCATCTAATTCACAGTTGGAGCCACTTGTCAGCTGCCACTTCCATCACTGCCCCCCTCTTATCAAGAGTGTCATTGATTTTTGCCTTTAGGGCAGGGCTGGCCTAGACTGCCAGTGTTACAAGGAGTCAGAAAAACTAGGTTATGACATGAGACCACAGGTCAATCACTGTTTGTGTAGATGGAAGCAACTTTACCTTTCTGAGCACTTCCCTATCTGTCAAAGGGGCACAATGCACAGGTCAAAGAACCGAAGGCATCCACATATCCCACATATGTAAAGCGTGCAGGAAGTACAGTACGTCCCTGGGGTGCGGCCTGAAAGGGTACCTGTAGCTCCTGGCCACGTCCTCTGTCTTCTCCTGCTTACCAGACACACTCCCCACTGCTTCACCAGAGGCCCACCAAGGGTGGCGCCAAGAACACTGTCTGAACCTCTGAAACTGGCTGAAATCAATCTTTTCTCGTCAAGGGGGTTTCCTCAAGCACCCTGAGTAACAGAGACAATGGCTGTCACTACACCCAACTTGTGTTCATGTTTACAGATTTATACAAGAGGCAGCAAACCACCAGGAAGGGATGGATAATTTCACTATTAATTTTAATTGAGCCACTTTCATAGAAAATGGATGTAAGAGAAAAGGGTGGTGCTATAGGTGGGCTACATGAGATAAGAGATTCAGTTTAACACTGAATATATTTAATTCACGTTAAAACCAAAATTCTATGCCAGAGTGGCACAGTGCCTGCCTGGCAGGCACAAGGTTCTGAGTTCAATTCCCTGTACCAAGAATACCCCCTCCCCAGCTCTGCTAGGCTTCCCAAAGGTAAACTACTAGAAGGAAAAATTAGTTTTGCTAGAAACACGTCTAAGTAATTTTAATCTCCTGAAGAAACATATTTCTCTTCCACAACTTGATATTTTAAATTATCCAAGTGTTTGTTTTTAAATTTATTTAATTAGCTAATTTATGCATTACTAAGGACTAAACCCAGAACCTTCACACTGAGCTATACCTTCAGCCCTTCTTTTTATTTTGATACAAGATCTTGGTAAGTCACTACATTGTCAGGCTGTTGCCTCACTGTGGCCTGTTGTGTCCCCCAAGTCTTTGTGTTGAAGGTGTGATCCTGGGAGCAACAGTATTCAGAATTGAGCACTTTGCTTGGACTTGTTATCCTCCTGCCTTAGCATCCCAGAGTCCTGGGATTACAAAGGTGGACCACCATGCCTGGCTTGTGTTTTTATTTTGTGTCCTCCATGTTTTCTTTCCAGTTAGAGGGAATCTTGATGCAGTTTCCAAAAGCAGATGGAAAGTCCAAATCTGAGGGGCGGGACAGACGCAGCCTGGGTTCAAGCATGCAGAGCCTCAGTCAGGAACCTTGACTTGGGTGCATGCTCAGGACTTTGAAAAATATAGAGTCTTTTATTCGATTTACAAAACACTCAGGAGCACTGCTAACACTTCTAACTGCAGGCTGCCGACGACACCACAGAGTGCATGCAGAGGAGCATGCTGGAGTGAGCAGAGACAGGACGTGGCAAGCTGGCGTGCCCGAAGCCCAGGGGCACAGACCGCACTTCCTGTAATGTCCTCACGAGAAAGCTGGGAACGGAACATCTGAGTTGGTAACTCCCAAGATTTCCAGGAGGCAGACAAGATACATGTGAGAATGGTTTGAAAACAATAAATGAACACAAACAGCATGTGTATTCATAGTAAGCCAGAAGTGTCCAGATACAAACGAGCTAACATGCACACAGGCATGCACATTCTCTCTTGGGGGCTTCTGGAAAGGCTGTGAGGGTACATGCTCACATGCAAAAACCCTTCCCGAGCCTTAGCTTAAGCTGGACATGGACTTGGACTTCTGCGCACCGCTTACTGTGCAAATCAGTCAACACAGCTCGGGCTGCTTAGGGCAGTTAGGACTGATGCAAAACAACAGCACACCAAAGGGCACGCACACTCGTGTTTGTGACACTCACTGGAACGTTGTGGTGCTGGAGAGGCCACCTGACCTCCCTGTGTAAGGAAATGTGTCTTTCACACAGTAGTCCAGAAACATTAGCTCTGCAAGTGCTATAGTTTAACGTTCAAAACAGGGCTTTACCATCGCCTACCAACGAAAGCGCGAGCAAGCTAATGGTCAATGGGGGCTGCTAGGAAAAGAGCCTAGAAATATGATTAATGCTTGGCCATCTTCTGGAGGTGATCAATGGCTAAATCAGAGATGTTTTAGTTGTGGTGGTTTATTACATCATTTTCAAGCTGTGGACAACAAGCAAAATAGTTTTAGAAAAGCTTTTATTTGACTGCATGAGTAACTGTGCATTGGCCAACAGTACCATTCTGTCTTTATTAACATCACACAAGGAGTCTTCTCTTTCTCAGAGGCTCCATTTAGGCCCATTAATTGAGTGTGTTTTGCAGAAGACAGTCCCACTGTCTGGGGGCCCACAGCCCACCCTGTGGGGTGTTTGTACTCCAGCCTCGGTCATCAGCTGCAGAACGGGAGCAGGGCTGGCTTTGGTGGCCTGCATCTGCCCACACAGCTGGCTGGTGCTCTGTTTGCAGACAGTGCCAGTGATCAGATGTGTCAGCTATGAGTCCTTCAAAAACACCAAGCATAAGGGCCACTAAACTAGCTCAGTGGACTAAGCGCTTGTTTAGGTGAGCACAAGGACTGGGTTTGATCCCTGGCACAGCAGGCTGTGGTGGCCCCGCCCTTGGGCGCGCTGAGCCCGCCCCTGAGACCTATGCACTGCTGCATGCCTGTAATCCTGGTACTGGGGATCCAGCTCACTTTCCAATCGAGAAAATGGAAATTTGCATGAGAGTGAATCTGGGAGTCCTCAGGAGAAATGCAGAAGCAACCTAATTCTGGCCTGCCAATGTACAGGTGAGCTACCAAAATGTCTGTAAGAAAACAAATACCGAGAACCACACCATGGTATCAAATATCTCCTTCTCCCTCTTCCACTATTTCCTGCAAAAGGGCTCAGCTGTGATATTGCTGTAGTAATGAAGTTATCAAAGAACTTTGTAACTTCCATCTCAACAAATTTTAGGGTTTTCAACTTGGTCAACAGATTTTATGAAACCTCAGAGACCCACACCGCCTGCAGACAGTATTCAAAATAAGAAACTTTCCCTTGAATATTCTATGCTGGGGGAAATGCAGTCCTACCAATCTCTCCGATGCTTGGGGCTCAGGCTACCGAACTAATGGTGAGAGCATGGCGCTGTGAGAAAAGGACCATAGGAGAGGAAGGTGTACTATGATGGAAATGGTAAGCTGGTCCATAGCTATCACTCTAAAGAATTAATAGGGGCCAGGGAGATGGCTCAGTAGAATAAGCGCTTCCCTGGCAAGCACAAGAGCTTGAGTTCAATCCCTGGTTCCACAAATTAAAAAAAATTAAACATTAGAAAAATTGAAGAAACAAGATGCTTTGCTGAGTCAAATTATAGGCTGGAGTAACACATACACTACTCAGCTCTTATATAGTCCAGGTTATTACATGAGGTCAAACCTGAGGCAGTAGAAAATATGCCTTAGTGGTTCTGAGTCACTGCACCCACCCAGAACACACACTGTACCTCTGCATGGTGCTCCCTAGAGTTGGGCAACACCTAGACCAAATGACCTTGTCCCGATGTGCTGCTCTTGGAACTTCCTCCCTGGCCCACACAGCACGTCTAAGCTGCAGGTACACAGTTCTGACTGGAGACACGCGCGACAGTGCAATCAGCTCTATATGTTCCATAAGAAATGCATATGCGTGGTCAGACCTTAGGATGTTTTCTCCCTGTTCACCCTTGAAAGGTGTTTAGAGTAAGGTGTGAGAGAAAGGGAAGGTGCTCCACATAGCATCTTGGCGTTAAACTGATAAATAAATTCTCATATTTCTCTTTATTATCATAATCACCCATAATTATATGGACATGAGATGTTTCAAGACCAAGAAAATCCAAAGAGTAAAATAAATTAAATACATCATTTTGAATAAAACAAATCAAGCTGGTATTTCTTGGCTCCTTTTTACAAAATATACGTATCCCACCTTGATTAAAATATTTGGGGAAAGTTAAAATATTGTTGAGAAGAAGCCCAAGGACAGGACCACGCTTCTCCCAGCACTGGGTGGTCTGGATGACTCTGGAGACCCTGAAGCCCCTCCAAAGCGGCAGCCTGCTCCTACTCCTCGCACCTCCCGCTCCCCCACTTCCATGTGGGGCCCGCCTTTACCTGTGAAGCTACTGTTCATTTCAGGAACATCTTCCTCCTCCTCATTCTCTGCATGGGCTATGCCAGCATTTTGCATATCATTGTAAGACTTGGTTCGCTTTGGAGTCGACTGCTTGGAGCCAGCTTGAAGGCTCTGCAAGGCATCCGTTGTGATCACTTTCCCACTGACCGGCTGGCTGGGAGGTTTGGGTGTCCCATAATAGTTTCCTAGGTGATGAAGACACATTTGCATGTTTCAGAAAGAATACTTTGGTTTTTCTTAAGCTACACATCTAAATCAGCAAACTTAAAAAATACAACTGGAAAACCAGTGCACACTCTATCTCACTTCTGGCATGCCTTAGTGAAGATGTATTTGCTATCCAGACACACATGGTGACTGCAGAAGCAAAGAGGAAAGCTGCCTTGTTTTGATGCAAAGTACCTACGAGAGCTAAAAACAAAGGCTGCTGTGTTGGACAGAAAACCTTCATTCTCATACATTTGAATTTCAATTGGTCATCTTTTTGTACATACACACTAAAATAATGCAGAATCTGATTTAGAGTGAGGCTTACAGAAAAATAAAAATTCATTACTGCCAGCATCCTTACAGGCCCGGGGTCACCTGCCCTCTTCAAGGGGGAACCAAGGCAACACTTTAGAAGGAGGGCACTGAACCCCACGTGGCGCCTGTTGACACAAGTGGCAAGTAGGTCACAAGGCATGACAGCCCTTGTAAGCCTTAGCAGAGAGTTCTGTGTCAAAGCGGCAACTTATATATTATTCTTCTAGAAATGGCCCAAATTTGCTTTTCCCTCTAAGTTTGGTTCAAATTCCACTACACTGTGTCATGACTTTGAGGGGTACAGTAAGTAGATTCTTGCATCCTATTTTTTAAAAAGATATATACATTTCAAATTTGCAGTAAAGGACTTAGTAGTAAGCTATACCAGCCATACAAAGTTTCCTTTGAAAAATTAAAATAAAAAATAAAAATTAAGATAAAAAGATTGACTTTTAAAAAACTACCTTATTTTTAACTAAAAATTTGAAAATACAAATTTATAGAATAAATGAAACAGGGGGCCGGGGAGATGGCTCAGCAGAATAAAAGCTTCCCTGGCAAGTGCTAGGGCCTGAGTTCAATCTCCGGTTCTGCCAAAAAAAAAGAATAAATGAAACAACTGAATGAGCAACAGTGATGGCAGTGACAGGAGTTTCCTGCTGAAAACAGGAAACATGTTTGAAAGTAAGTTATTTTAAAATTGTTTTAAATAAAGTACTTAGTAAATAAGTATGTTCCCTTATAAAAAGCACGAAAGTGGTTCATGAATAATAAAGTTTAAAAAAATACTTTTTTTCTCCATGCGATAAAAACAGCAACATTAAAATACCACTGATCCACTGAACACTTTAGGTCTTTTAGGCCAAGAAGATAGGAAGTGACATTGAATCTTGCAATAAATCTAAGCCAATGCTTGGAAATCTAAGTTTAATGAGGCAGAATTTGAATATAATAATAAATCCTATAAACAGTGTCTGTTCCCTATGACCTAACCCCACACTCTAGCCTTGGCACCTAGTTACTTAACTATATAACCATGCAAGGCAAAAAAGCAAAATTTGGTCTTCAGGAAATATACAGATGAGAAAGAATTTGCCTTTATTAAACTTTACCCTTATGATTACAATTATTTAAAAAGAAGATTTAGTATTTCCTTAAATAACTTTTCAATAAAGTTTTTGAATATATACTTTCATTTTCTTTGAGGGGATGCAATGTCTATGTTGGCAAGGGAACTCTGAACATAAAAATTTTGAAACATGGCAGATTAGGGGATGCTGTGATCCAATTACGTCATATGCATGTGTGAAAAATGCCACAATGAAACTTAACAGTTTTAAAAAACTTATATATACTAATAAATATACCAATTGGAAAAAAATGAAAGGGGCAGCAGATGCCAATGCACCATCTAAGAGGATGTGATGCCTGTGTTCTGTGGGCCTCCACTCAGCCCTGAGGGCCCAGGAGGCAATCCATCACAGGCTCACAGCCAGCTCACAGCCAGCAAGGACTCAGAGGGCAGGCATTCCACGTGTGCCCAGGGCTCAGCAGAACAAGAGAGGCTCCTAGTCTAAGGCCCAGATCTGCCTCCAGGTGCGAGGAGGCCAAGGGGTTGGTACCCTTTTCCTTGACTAACTGCTATTTAGTGAAAGTTAGGAAAGTAAGATGGTTAACTATTTAAAAATCAATCTCCCAACAGTAAATGAAAAAAACAGAATTATAGCACTACTAAATTTAGTTTTATTCCTTACCACCACTGTTGCACCAGGTACATTTTCAACTTGTATGTTAAACTGAGACTAATGTCTATGACTAAGAGCCTACTGCGAAGTGTAACCAAAGATGAGATGCTATATCATAACTTTATAATTCTGTAATCATAAACATTCAGTTTCATATTCTTAAAATTATTATCATTTAAAACTCAATTACATCTTTAATAGCCATACTTTATAGCAGAAGTAAGTGCCTAGAGAATAAAAGTTCCTTAAAGTGCCTGCAAGCAGGCGCAGGGGCTGGGGGTTCAATCTCCAGGCCTGCTGTGCCAGCCCCGCCTCTGGGGCATGCTGAGACGGGAATTGAGACTGGGTGTGGTGGTGCACGCCTGTAATCCCAGCTCTTGGGAGGCTGTACACAGGCAGATCACTATGAGTTGGATCTAGTAGTGAGACCCTGAACACCCTGTAGGCCCTTCCCTTAAAAAAAAAAAAAGTTCCACCTATGTTTGGCAAATACATGTGGATTTTCCAGTAGTTATCGACTCTTGGTTTTCAAATTCAAAGTGTTTTAAAGTTCACAAATGATTAGCTGATTTATTAATGTAAGCACACATAATAATCCATTCATTCATAACTTTTCTTTTCCTAGAAATTAAGATTGGAGAATGATGCAGCACATACTAGGTTGAACTGTACGAAATTGATGTCATATATCTACTAATCAACAGCACAGAAGACACAGCACAGTTCAAATTTCGCCACTAATTCATGATTCAATCCTGAACAAGCTATTTTTATAAGTTTTAATAAATCTTTGCCCTCTACCTTGAAATTCTAAGAGAACTTATTATATACCTACAGTACTGTTATAATGATAAAATAAGAAAGAAAAAGGGCAAGGTAGTAGTGCAATACCAACGTCTTCAGTAACACACACACACACACACACACACACACGTGTGCGCACATGCACCCCTGCATGCAACCCATTTAAAGCCTTTCACTCTAAATACAAGTTGGTCACTACACAAGACTGGATAAGTGATATCTACTTGGACATTGTGTGTCACAGTCTTTCAAGCTGAGGTCCATGCCATGCTGTAAGGGTTAACAGAAACCTGGATCTATAGCCCCAAGGAGCTGAACACTCTTCACTGCTGCGGGTAAGCAAGGAGCCAGTGACCGTGGAGCAACGCCTCCTGTAGCACCTGGACACCCAGCACTTGTGACAGGAGAAAGAGAGCACATGCTGCGATGGCCCCGGGGACTGTCTGCCCACACAGGACTTTCCGCGTGCACTGTCAGCCCTAAGGTATCATGAGTATGACATAGTTCAATATCCCATGATTATTTGGTGGGTGTCACAGAACAAAACCTCTGTCTAGTGGTCGGATTGCAGAAGGGTCACACTTGCCTTCAGATGTCTTCGGATTTCCCCTCACTTATTATTTTAAGATAATTTGAATTGCTGTCCATAATTTAAACATGGAGTATTTCCAACTGAAACCTAAATTTTCAGTATCAGCAGAAAACCACCCATGGTCTCCAGCTCTTGTGCGCAATGCTGGTTAGCAGAGAGCGCCTCAAGCTGCTCCGCCCTGACACAGCCGAGGAATCAGGAGCTCCTCCAGACAAGTTCACCCTGCACTGTGGGTACTGCTCAGCCCCAGTCCAGAAGAGAACGCCATGGCGTTCTCTGCAGTGCAAAGGACTGGAGCGTGATCAAAGCGATCAGGAGGGATATGCAAACCCCTTAAGTGCCTAAAACTCCTCAGTAACTCACAAATCAATCTTTAAACTGATTGTGGGTGAATGTGCTTTGGCCCTGGGCTTCTGGTCAATGGTGCTGTGGTGCAACTACTGATAGGATGGATGATGTGCAGCAGTCCATGGGGACCAGGGGCCCTGTCGCTGGCACCCAGCCTGTTCACCACCCCTTGCCCCCATTTGCTGGCCCCTCAAGACTGCCGATCCCAGCACTGGACTAAAAGAAAACCCTCCAGCTTACCGGAGTATACATTCTGGCCACCAAATCACCAAGCCACACGTAGTCATCACGGAAATGCCAACCTCGCAGTAAGTGTGCAAAAGGTACCAGAGACTCTGATATTAGGTCAAAATCATCTACCAAATTGTAAATCATTCCCAAATTAACTGAGGTTATTACCTGGTAGGCTACAGTGTCTATTCTCCTCAAGCGTGTCCACGGTGACCAGGTTACCTAGCCAGTACACACTTCCTGAGGAAGCTGGGCTCCCCCTCCAGTGAGGACACACGCTGCTGCCATTTCCAGAACTGGCTCTGATAGAACTCAACAGTTTTAGGGTGGCTCAGGAGGGGAGGGGAGAGAGGGGAGGGCACTGTTGGCCTTCATTAACAGAATTATTCTTTGGCCATGAAAAAGCGAAAGCAAATACTGTCCGACACACATTTGCACATTAATGGGGACTGAAGATCAAGCTTTAGATTCACTAAGTAAGAATGAATCAAATCTGTCTGGCCTTTCAACTTGTACAACATTAGCATTCATTCATTTCCTTACAGGAAACCTTGTTTACACTACATAGGTGTTCTGCTAAGCACTAGAGAAAAAACTACTCGAACCTGCTCCTGACGTGAGCTCTATATAACATGCATCACTTCTCTGAAACTTGAGTGTGCAAGCAATTGAAGTACATGAAAGGCACATGCTGATTCAGCAGATCAGGGTGGGCTGTGGTTGACACTGCGTCACCCTCCGCAGACCAGCACCTTCCTCTTGTGCACATGAAGAGCACTGAGGCCCAGAGCAGCAGGGACGTCTCCTGCGGTGCCACATGACCCTCAGCTAGTCCAGGGCAAAGAGGGAGAGTGTTGGGGAACCTTGGCTCTTTTCTTCTTGCAGGTCAAGTTTTCCACAGTGAGCAGGAGACCACTGATGTACCCACCCCTGGCTGGCAAAAACAGCTTACTCCTTCCAGTATGCAAGCTCACTCACCCAGAAGGCAGACTTCTGGCATGGCTGTTCCTGGGTGTGGCCTCATGAGGGACTTGGCATGGCCTGCTTTCCAGGTACCTTCCTTTGCTCTTCTGGCTCTGAGCATTCTGGGTTTGGGGGCTCAGCCCACACACAGAATCTGCCCCCCTCATCTCACAGCTCTTGCACCTGCCCCTTGCCCCATGACTACCTGCTCACCCACAGAGGCACTGTATCTGACCCCCCAACTAGTTGCATGTGGGCTAGGGATGTGGCTCAAGGGTAGAGCACTTGCCAAGCATGCAAGAGATTGTTCAGTACCAAAGGAGGAGGAGAGAGGAGGAGGGAAAGGAAGGGGAAGGGAGAGAGGAAGAAAAGGAGGAGAAGGAGGAAGAGGAGAGGGGTAGGGGAGGCAGCTGTTGCCTTTATTATGTTACAGTAGTCCCTCACTATTTTGCATTTCAACTTTCATGGACTCATTGTTTGGTTAGTTTTCAAAAAATATTAATCTAAATTATTTATTGTGGATTTTTCACTATATTGCAGGATTTTGCAATATCCTACAATAAGTATATGTATGTTGTTAAAACTACACAGGTTTACAAATTTAGAAAATGGTTAAGAACACTAGAAATGTTTTTTAAAGTGTGAGAAAGGCTTATAAGAATGTGGGAAAGGTTTATAAAGCCTTAAAATATATAAAAATACTAAAATAAATATACCATCGCTACTTGGCTGATTTTCACTGATTGCAGCGGTGTGCAGGACGTACCACCTGGGCCAAGGGAGGGACCACTGTGGTTCCTGTGTGCTAACAGGGCAAAGATAACTCTCCTCTAAGGCTTCCACTGTGTTCTGACTGCTCGCTTAATCTGCACCTGTCGTCACCTTGGCCCAGGAGCCCCGCTCCACCAGGACACACCTGTTTTTATGCACCTGTGTTCCCAGGTCTTACACAGTGCCATGCACATACTGTCACTCAAGAATTTTTTCAGAGCAAGTAAATGAGTAAGTAGAGACAGCACATGCACATTCTAGCCTGGGGTCCTCCCAAACCCCTGTACTGTAGATCCGGTTTTTAATAGCGAGCCTCACGCAGATTCTCTCCACCCCCCGGTTACCACTGCATTTGTGCAGATCTGGGCTGCTTGGTTTCGCCGGTCACTCGCTCAACCTATCTCAGCATCATCCACACAATGCTCGTTACTTTCTACATTCTGCAAAATTACCATGTGCCTGCACAGAAAACGAACAAACCAATGTCCTATAATCAAGGATTTATCTTTGCAAGTGACTGAATGTAAGACTGAGGAGGAGAAGAAAAGCCTCACAGAAAAGGGATCATTACTCTTATTTTCAGATGAAACTGAGATGACGACTGGCATTAAAGCACAGACTCGTCTGTCTCCAGTATCTGTGTTCTGAACTCCAGAAATCCAGAGGTCTCCGAGCAGCGAAGGAAGAGTCACTTCCTCGGCCCCAGCCTCCCCATCTGCACACGCAGGGAAACGGCCAATAACGGCACAGATTTCATTTGGTTACTTTCATTATCAACAAAGCACATGCCGCACGGAGTTTGCCAACACAGCTTATCACAACAGAAGGCTCCCAGGCCTGCCAAAGAGCAGGACTCCAGACGGTCTCGTTTTCCTCAGTGACAAACAAGAACTCACTTCACCCTGCTTTATCACCATGTCCCAAAAAGTACACTGCTGAGAGCTGTTTCCCTGCAGACCTTCTAGGAAGGAACATAATAACATTATTGAATGCTAATAGGCTCTTCCTAATTAACAGAAATGCATAAGAGTGTGGGAAAGGTTTATAAAGCCTTCCCTTGCTCTTATTGCATATATGCAGAAATATGCAATCCATAACTCTGAAATGTCACCCTGGCACTACCTTCTACGCTAAAAGAAAACCTTGCAATGCTCAAAATGTATAATCAGATTGTTCTACCCCAGAAGCATTTGTAAAACAGGCATATTTGGAATTTTCCCCACTGAATAGTTCATTCCTTGTAAGCTTTCTTCTAGGAACTCCCAAGGGCTAGTGGAGGCAGCAACCTGCCTTGTGGAGCGAAAATGTCAACAGATTTAAAAAAAAAAA
>NDGM011191318.1:0-16054 GCA_002564305.1 Octomys mimax | reverse complement strand
TCTCTCTCTCTCTCTCTCTGTCTCTCTAAATAAATAAATAAATAAATGTTTAAAAAAAAAAGTCAGATTTCTATAAAATGGATGATTACTTTAAAAAAAAAAAAAAAAAAAGAAAAGGTTAGCATTTAACTCTAAGAGTTTGACCATATGCATTATTTAGCCACTCTCACAAAGAATTAGCTAGAAGCTTGTGGCTCTAAAATATTCTATAGCTGGGAGTTCCATCTTGGTAAAAACATTTAAAATGCACCTTCAAATGCCCATCACCCTACAAACAAATATGTACCTACATAATCAAATGCTGCCCAGCTATAATAGGGAGTGCAGTATGTTTTATTGCATGATTTTAAAGAGACTAAAAGATAAGATATTAGAAACAATACACAATTTCAAAAAAAAGTCAAACAAGATGATAAGAATTCAACAGTGGCTGTTACACTGCATGTTGTTGTCTTCAATGTAGTTGCTCAGATTTCCAAATATAAGCAAGTAAAATTGGTCAAAGTAAAAATTTTAAGCATTAACTGCTCCCTTCAAAAAACTGATAGAAATTAGTAGAACATTTGTCTCAGCTATCCTATGCACATACACACATGACTTCCCCTTTCCTTGTTTTCTCTTCTCCTTTCCCTCTTCCTAATTGTTTATTCTTTTGAGCAGTTTCTTTCCCTTTACTATATCTATATACTATATCTATCTCAGATTTTATTTACTTTTTCAGGTTCTTTCACTAGGGAGACAATAAACTGTTTACACATATGGGTCTGCTTTATTTCACTTATGAGTATGGTCTCTAGTAACATCCATTTACCTATAAAAGCCTCAAGTTTATCTTTCTTAGAGCTGGGTAATACTCCATTCTATAAAAATACCACATCTTTTTTATCCATTCCTCGGGTGATGGACATTTAGGTTATTTCCAAGATTAGCTATGACAAATTGCGCTGCTATAAACATGGGTGCACATATATCACTGTGGTACGATGCTTTCAGTTCTTCTGGAAAACTAGCCAGAAAGCTAATAGCTGGGTCAAATGGGACCTCCAATTCTAGCTTTTTCAGGAATCTCCACACTGACTCCCACAGTGCTTGTTCCAGTCTACACTCCCAACAACAATGGAGAAGGGTTCCTTTTCCCCAGTAGCTCCTCCACCTTCGCTGGTGGTTGATTTCTTGATAATAGCCATTCTTCTGGGGAGAGAAGGAATCTCAGTGTTGCTTCATGCAACTAGAGACCGTACTCATAAGTGAAATAAATGAGACCCACATGTGCAAACATTATATCGTCTCCCTACTATAGGAACCTGAAAAAGTAAATAAAATCTGAAAGGTACAATAGAGGTTGTGAAAGGAAAGAAACTGCTCAAAAGGAAAGCACATTTGGCATAAGAGAAGGGAGAAAAGAAAGAAATAAAGGGAAAATATAGACAGATAGATAGAAGATAGCTAAGAAAATTATACTGCTATTTTCTATTGGTTTATTGAAAGCAACAGTTAATGGTTAATACTTGACCAATTTTGCATGCTTATACCTAATAATCTGAACAACTACTTTGAAGACAACAATATGCAACATAACAACCATTGTTGAATTTATATCCTGCTTTATTTTTGAGATTCTGTATCATTTCTAATTGTTTTATTATTTTTTACTCTCTTTAAAATAACAAAGCTTTTCCTAAAAAAAAAAAAAAAGAAAAGAAAGAAAGAAAGAAAATCTCTAGTAACTTGCCTCATAGATACTGAATTCTCTGGAAAACCTTTGGGAACAGTGTCTTTGCTATCAGATCCACAGCATCCACACGCGGGCAGCAGCAGACTTTTCACTGTGTTGTGTTCGGGGGTGGGGGGCGGTGCGTGGCTTTGATACAGAAAGAATTCAGATGCTCAAAAGACAAAAGTTGTCCAAATTCAAAACTATTTGCAGCTGTTTTCATAAATTATGCTACCTTACTGCAATGGCAACACAGGTCTCCTGCTCCATGGGAAATGCTTAGACAGGCGACTGAGTCCTGGCACAGATTCAAAAAGCTTTCCCTTGTTTGTGTGGCCCTTGCTGGGCGCTCCCCACTGCCTGCCCTCCTGCTCTGGATCTGCTCATCAATCTCTGAACCCCTGATTGGCCTGCACTGGGGCCCAGGTGAGGGGCCTTGTGCTGAGCTCGCCTACCCCCACCCACTCTTGTTGCCATCACTGTTGGCTTCTTTAGCCCCCACCAGTGCAAAAGCATCTTACAGAGAGGGTCAGTCTAGCTCATATTTGAAGTCCCAGCACCTGGTAAAGGGGCTGAGGCTTCCATCTTCACCAGCAGCAGCTCATTCACCTTTAAATGTGTCACAGTGGAAAGAATTACAAGTATCAGCAACGCAGGTAGAAATTAAATATTAACAACCGCTGGGAAAATGTGTGTGCTGCTGAGAAGCAGGCCAGCATCCAGCAGCGACAGTCCCGCAGCCTCGTGCAGCGCACAGGGCTTCTCTGGCAGGAGTCACGCGCAGAGACACTCGCTGATGCAGCACCGAGCACGGCAGCCACTGGCAGCTCAGACTGTCTCCACACAGTGCCGGCCCTCCACAGCCATGTCTAATCCACCTTCTTCCTTCAAATGATGTGTCACGGGCCCACGGCATCCCTGAGGTTATGATGGACACCACAAAGCACGCAGCAAGCAGCAGCATGGGGTGTGGCCTCCCTTCTGCCTCTGTCCCTTACTGACAGCGTGACCACAGACAAGTTACCAATGACTGAGACTCCAGGCTCCTAATCCTCTGAAGGGGAGAAATAACCTCCAGCTCCTCGAAGTGACATAAGAAGTAGCCGGCACCAATGCATGGCTACTAGGGATTAAAAACATCAGCAGTGTGTGTCTCTTTACCCCAACCTTCACTCCACATAGGCCTTCTTAGGTATTGACACTGATATGATAAATTCTTCAAAAGAAGTTTCCTGACCATGAGAAGGTGAAAAGAGAAATGGCAGCTTACCAAGAAGAAAGGAAGCATAGAGAATAAAGGCCAAAGACCAGAACACCTGCTCCTGTCTCTGTCTTATTGACCGAGAGGCGAGAGACGCGGCCGAGGGACTGAGCATCGGCACATGGCTGAGAAAATGACTGGGCTAGACCAGAATCCCCACCACGTACACAAGTAAGCAACACCCCCAAGAGGCCGCTCTCCCGTTCTTGTCACTCTTTAGCTGTGCTTCCAAGCCACTAAATCGAAAGCAGCAAGCTTCAACACTGTAAGTAGGGTAACAGTGAGTAGAGCTTTGTGCTGGGCACTGCTCTGAGACGTTTGCATAGATTTCCACATTCATTCTCACCTGGGCAGGGCTAAGCCGGGAGGGTGGCCACACAGCTCACGCTAAGGCTAAGCACACAGTAAATGGGGAAGCCACACACCAGGAGTCCGCTGTCTCCTCTCCACCACCACGGAGGAAGGTTGTTTCTCCCAGATCTGCTCCCACATCGACCACCCTCCCTCTGGGCATCAGGTGACTTTCCACAGAAGCAACTGCAGAGGCACTCAGGACGACAAACAGGAGCTGGTACAGAGCAACCAAGACAAGTGTTCTGCCAAGTTCCTTATCTGCAGCATTCTGTCTTTGCCTTCTAATAGCCACAGATCTACACGCATATACAAATACATATGGATGCACATGTGCGTATGTGAATAGGTGTACACTACAGATGTATAAATACATATATGTATACACAAGAGTATGTGTAGTTAAGGACGTATACGTGCATACACATATGTGTGCACATAAACTGGATCTTTTTGTACATAAAATGGATTTTTTTAATTTGAAAAAACATTATGTATTTCTTTATTTGACACCAAGTCTCACTATGCAGCTCGAACTCAGTGATTTTCCTGTCTCAGCCTCCCCAGCTCTGGGATTACAGGTGTGTGCCACCATGCCTGATTTCGGCGGCTAGTATAGTTCGCCCAGGGTTCTGGGGCCAGCGCTGCATGCAGAACCAGGGATTGAATCTGGGTACTTGTGCTTGCCAGGCAGGCGAGTGGGCCACTGAGCTAACTCCCCAGACAATAAAATGGACGTTTAAGTATGTATTTTATACAAAACACTTCCGAGTTTCAAAGAGCACAAATGACTGGTCCAAGGCCCCACAGTCTGTGCGTGTGAAGGACAGGGTTAGACTCTGGAGCCCAACCACGAAGCCCTGTTCTGACCTCCTCACCATAGCCAAGGGCCATGGCTTCCCCCAAGTGACAAACAGGTAGGGTGTCAGGGATTGTTACACCAGAAGAGCAGGCTCCCACATCAACTTCTGAAGCCTTGCTTGGCACTGCCTGTGGCACGAGACATCACGCAATTCAAGCAGAACCACGTCTGGGGCCCACAGCTATGCCTCATTATAACTTCAGGACGTCTCAGATCTCTCTCAGATGCCAACTTCTTGAGAAAGAGTTGAGTTTTCAAAAACAAACATTCATTCTTTGTGTTACATGATCTCCCACCAAAGAGACAAATGTTACCATGGTGAATGTTACCGCTATCTGGAATTAACACGACCCTTTAGGAAAAGTGCTCCACAGGCTTCCCTGTCAAGAGTGTCTGCAGTAAACAACACAATGGCACAGCAAGAGTAGCCATCCATACTCACCGTAGGACTTGGGAGCTATCAAATATTGTTCCTAATCCACTTAGCAATACAGTCTACTTATCCACTTTAATCTCCCGACAACATTTAGTAGCATCTACTATGATCATCATCCCTGTTAATAATTCTTTTAAGATGTCATCTAAGAAATCTTTGCTTTATTTCTATTTTGTAGATCTTCCTTCTATAGTAAGCTCTCTCAGATGCTAACAAACGGCATACATTAATTTGTTTAATCTCTCTCTCTTTCTCCCTCTCTTAATACTTTAGAGACTCTCACTGCAAGACGCCCTCAGGACACAGCTTCTGTACAGTGCAGCGGAGTGCAGGGAGAGGCGCTCTGTGCTCTCGGGACTGGCTGTTCACACACAGATGACCTGGAGCAGGGCAGTTCCATGCACGTAAATCTGAGAAAGCAACGAGCACCCAGGGGACACAGGGCTGCCGCTCGGGCTTGCTACTTACCAGCTCTGTATGAACTTTAAGATGTGCCTGCAGCTTATATTTATCTGGAGTCGAGTAGTCACAGCCGTCAGTGGGACACTTCAGCAAGATGTTACTGTGTTTCTGAATTACATGGCGTTTAAGGCAGTTTTTGGTGATGGAAGAGTAATGACACTGGGAGCAATAATACAGATGTTCTCGGGTGTGGGTGCGGACATGCATGTCAAAGTGCACTTGGTACCAAAAAAGTTTGCCTAAAAAAATATTTTCACATGAGAACAAGGAATTTTCTTTTATACTAAATTTGAATTTTTAAATTGCTATCTTTTTAAACTACTTTATCTCCCTCACGTGCTTGTCCAGGTCACCCTTCACACTTTCCACCACAAGTCTGTCTGAACATCACTTCCCAAAGGTGGCAAGTTGCAAACACTAAGGGTGCTACCATCTTTGGCAAGATGTGAGGGCTACACAGGGGCAGAGGCATTCACTGAGGACTGATCACGGTGCCAAACACCACACAGCACATGCACAGAGCCAAGTCTCCACATCCTCCTGCCCTCTGGGACACCAGGTCCAGCGCAGCCTTCCCATACCCTGCAGCACCAGCGCCCTGGGAGACCGGGGGCTGCGCTCTCACTGTGAGTGGGAGGGGTATGGCTCGGGGCCTCCCTGCCAAAGCTGCAGCCGCTTCCATACCCTCTCTGCTTACCTAGAACACAGCCACAACTTAAAGCGCGACTTCATATTTGTCACATGCCAGAAGCAAGACTCTTCCTGTTAAGAAGCTGGGCGAGGCTGTGGCGACCCTCAGCACACACACCTGGCCATGCCAGCATGGCCTGCAGGCGTGCTGGCTGGCTCCACACAGACTCACACTGCTGCCTGTGACACAGGGTCACCCATTCCTATCTACCATGGAGGAGAGTGGCTCATTTAGGAGGTGTTCTTTGCACAGAGACATAGGTTCCAATCAAACCCCAGGTGACCACAACATGACGGGAATGGACAGGGCTGCCGGAAAGGAAAGCTCCACTCAGAGGCATGCCAGTGCAGCCTTTCCTTACCACAGTATTCACACTCCAGGTCTCCATAAACCTTCCGTATCCTCTCGCACAGGCCAGTGTTCATTTGCTTCTTCTGCAAACTGTCCAGCACCTTCATGAATGCAGTGCTACCAGGCTGGTGCTCGGAGGCAGGTTTACAAGAGTCGGGCTGGTGCACATCAGTGTCCCCCTCACTGGCCACCAGAGGAAGAAGCTCTGAGCCCTCAGCTGGGCTTGGCCTGAGACATCTGCTGGGATCGGGTTCATGGGCTGGGAGGGCAGTCACTTCCTGGCCTTCACCTGAGGGGCCTTTTGCACTCTGAGCCACTGGGCTGGGCCCAGCACTTTTGGTCTTGGACAGGAGCAGCATGATTTCTTCACCCTGAGTCTGGGCTGAGCCTCCATGCTGAGTGTGCAAGTTCTTCTCAGCACCAGCACGAGCCTCAGTGGAGGAGGTATCGTTTTTTAATAAAAAATCATCAGAAACCACGGCAAGAGAGTGCAGGTCTGCTGAGACCACAGTGGTCTCCAGCTCACAGGGCATCAGGGCCTCACCTTCAGCCTGGGGGCTGGCCAAGGGCACTTCAGGGGCAGGCAGCTCCACAGGGACGTCCAGCTCCTTCTGGTCCTCTTCACAACGAGCACCTTCAGGACCGGCCTCCTCTTTAAGTGCATCTACCGCATGGCAAACAAACTCTTCTTCTACCAGCTGCAGCTGGTCTCCCAGGGCTTCTTGCTGGATGTCACCTCCCGGCTCCAGGAGGCAGAAGCTCTGGTTGATGGAACTGGTGAAGATCAGCGCCTCCTGGGCTGTTCCATGCACCTCCTTGATGTGGGAGCGCAACCTGATAGAGCTGACAAACTTCTTGAGGCAAATGGCACACACGTACACGAAGGGGTGCTTCCTCACGTGCAACTCCAGCGCTTGGTACTTGGTGGCCCCATGGCCACAGAGCTCACAAGCATAGGGCCACTTGTCACCATGGACTAG
Organism: Octomys mimax; assembly: GCA_002564305.1. NCBI lineage: Eukaryota > Metazoa > Chordata > Mammalia > Rodentia > Octodontidae > Octomys > Octomys mimax. Next base: position 8,946 of record NDGM011191318.1, on the reverse strand, counting down.
CATGTGGCGGTCCCGGTCCAGCTCATTCTTAAATTTGCGCTCGCAGATGTGACAATCATAGAGCAGCTGTCGCTTTCCCTCCCTTGTCATAAGGCGGAGCTCATCCAGGGCCTCCTTGACCTTCTTGTCCTGTGGGTCGTGTGTGTCTCGGATGTGCTTGATGAGGTTCTTGACATCAGAATACTTCTTCTTGCAAAAGCGGCAGTGCTGTTTGATCTTCTTGTGCACCCGCTCAATGTGCACCTTGAGGTGGCCTTTGCTCAGGCAGGTGAAAGAGCAGTAGTCGCAGGCGAACTTCTCACCAGTGTGCTTGCGCAGGTGCACGTTGAGGTTGGCCTTGATAGCGCTGGCATAGCTGCACTGGGTGCACTTATACGGCTTCTCATTGGTGTGGATCCGCAGGTGGGCCTGCAGAGAGTGCTTGAACTTGAAGACCTTGTTGCAGTATTCACAAGTGAAGATTTTCAGTTGGGTGGGACCTAGCCTAGAGAAAGATGACAGCAGTTACTTCTGGAGACCCTGAACTTTCTCAATGGTCCAAACACCAAAGGCTTAGCTCAGGATTAAATGAGGCAGAGGATAAATACAGTGTTCATTTGCTCAACAAGCAGAACCGGAAGAATGGTAAGAGCCAGGCACAGACAAAAGAGAAACAGAGTCCTGGTCCTTCTCAGTCCAGGGGAAGAAAAAGTAAGGCAGCAGTGTTGCACTGCAGCACGGTAAGTGTGAGAGAAGCACATGCAGGGTAAAAATAGAGACTTCAAGCCAAGGTGAAGGCAACTGGGAAAAGCTGCTAAAGACTATCCAGGCTGAGACTCAAAGAGTGAGAAAAAAAGCATAAGAGGAGAAGGGACGAGGGATTACACACACACACACACACCAGGCATGCGCCTAGTGGATCTGTATGTACTTTGGGACATTTTATAAAGGACTAGTCTTAACAGAACAAACTGAGTCTCTACAAGACTAAATACAGTATCAGACAGTTCACCAGATTTGACAGTCCAGGCTGGGCCATTCATTCGACCAACTGTAGGCTGGCCCTCCGTCCCATAGTGCAATATCTGTGGCCTCTCTGTACATCCCTACTTCTTCCCAGGAGAAAAGAACTATGTGAGTTTGGGACAGAAACTTGGTGGAGTTTGCTGGTGGAGCTCTGCCTCTCCTCTTCTGGGGACGACGTACCCGCCTGCCTGTGACAAGCACAGGATAGAGTGAGCACTCAGCCAGCGGTACCTGCGAGCCTGGCCAGGGCTGCTGCTGTGAAGGCAACTGCTGGCCCAGCGGGCAGCACAGCTGAGGAAGCCGCGGCCGGCCGACAGGGGCCCTGCCCTCTCCCACAGCTCTGTCAGCAGCAGAGCTCATGACGGACTTCGCCGTCCTCTTGCCGCATCACAGCGGGCGCAGAGCTCACGCGGGGAAACTGCGCTGCCACTCAGTAGCCTCGTACACCACTGAAATGAACTGCAATGTGCTGCAGACACTGTGATACATTTTTGCATGTGATAAAAAATAAAAACATGGTCTGCCTCATGGAACCTGGCCTTTTCTTTTTTTTTTTTTTTAAAGATTAATGGCAATAAATCATTTTTTTTTCCACAACAAAATGGTCCCTTAATTGTATCCTCCTCTTTTGTTTTGTTTTGTCACAGATGGGTGTTCCACTGCAGTTAGAGAAGCTATATTTGGAGAAGTCTTTAAAGGACCTTTTCACACTTGATGCCAGTCCAAAGACTGTAGATACTTGAATTCAGCAAAATAATCCAGTATAGTCTAATAGTCCATAATAGTAGTAAGTTATCAGCACAACTGGCAAATGTCAGAAGTTGTTGACTTGAGCCTCTTACAGCTCAGCACATTAATATGACATTACTTTTTATACCTCATGGTTACACTTTTCTGCTGGATGGTAAAAACCAAGTTAAAGTAAGACCTATCTTGTCTTTTTCAATGTGGCAATATTTATTCTATATGCAAAAGAGGCAGTAATAATAGCAGTGATAAATTATTACTTTACTACAAACTACATCAACTCTTTAATCTTGATCCACTAGCATACTCATTATACAGATGGGGAAAGTGCATGTCTGCCAATCATCCTATAACTGGTAAGTGACCTGAGCCCTGGCAGGCTCCCTGGGGTCCCACTCATTCACCCTCATCCTGTGTACTGCCTGAAAGCACCAGTGTGTTAAAGTGCCTGCAAGCAGGCATGGGGGAGGGAGAGGGAGTTCGATCTCCAGGTGTGTTGTGCCACCCCACCCCCAGGGCACGCTGAGACAGCAATGAGACTTGGTGTGGTGGCACACGCCTGTAATCCCAGCTCTTGGGAGGCTAGAAACAGGAGAATCACTATGAGTCTGATCTAGTAGTGGGACCTGAACACCCTGTAGGCCCTTCCCTAAAAGACAAAAAAAAAAAAAAAAAAAGCACCAGTGCGCAGCAGCCTGTCCTTACCATGACCGTGCGTGTGGAGAAGGCTCCCAGACGGGGCTTCCACTGCACTTGAAAAGACAGAGTCTGATTTTGGAAAACATCAATGACAACCCCTAAAGGACTTCAGCATGCATCAGAGACTGAAACTGGCAGAGATCAAAGAGCTAAGTGAGGCTCCTCTCTGGCTGAAAGGGCTCCTCCTGGATACTGTGCTCAGGTTATCCAAGAAGGACCTGGGACATATTAATAACCCTATAGTTCTATTAATTGGGCCACTAAGCTGTACCGCCTACAACTGTAAAGTCTGTATTTACAAAATTATCTGCACATCCACATTTGATCAACACAGGCTGCTTTGTTTTTAAATTAAAAGCATTTAAATAGATCACAGTCCACAAACACCAGAGGGTACAACTCACATGACATAATTAAAATATTCAAATTTAAAAGTTACTACTAGGCCTGCGTGCTAAGCCCAAGGAATTTGGATCTTTCCCAAATGACAAAGATAACCAAAAGGTGACAGACTCTTGGTATAAAGATCACTGAAGGCTGGCCGGGGAGATAGCTCAGTAGAATAAGTACGTGCCTGGCAAGATCACTGAAGGAAGAAGGCCTGTATTCATAATGCTAATGAAATAAACAAATCATGGTATTTGCTCCTCTAATCCAAGATCTACATGGTCTTAGGAGAATCTTTTGCTCAGAGTTTTTAAATTATTAGGAAAATAACTCATGACCACGAGTGCCCTGCTTCTGGCGGAGGACCATGAGGCCAGCCTGCAGCTGAAGCAGCAGCCGCAGGATTCTGCACCAAGGCACACAGCTGCAGCAGCTGCACCATTCAGACTACAGTATTTCACTCCCATGCTCCTTGTTCAGTAGAGGGCCTCGCATCTCTGCACTTCATAAAGAAATCAGAGAAAATGTAAAAGGCTAGATGTCTTAATCCACTTGTCCTACCTCTTGACTTTATCTCAGAGAAAGAATACAAAACTAGAGGAAGGTGTTCGTGGCCCATTTTTCACAACAGTGAGGAATGACAAGCTGCTGAAGCATCTCAACATAGGAAACTGCTTCATTCATTTATTTTCTTCACTTATTTGTTTATTCATTCAGAAAACAGTTCCAGGCACTAGAGAACAAAAGCAAACTGAACGCTTCACACTGGAGTCCCCCATGCTAACTGTAAAAACCAGCAGATAAGGTCCATCAGCTGCCTATGGGAAAGACAAGGCAAGATACTTTAGGACGCCAGCTTAGAACAGTCTGACCCGGCTAGGGGTCAGAAAGGCCTCCCTGAGCACATGACATTTTAGTTTTCTCCCTGAGCAGAAAACTAAAAATGAACAAGAGCTAACTATAGGTGAGCAGGAGGAGAACCATCCCAGAGGAACGGGAGCAGGCACCTGCAGGGCAAGATCAAGGAAGGGAGAAAAAGGCCCAGCTGCCTGCAGCACAGAGGACCAAAAGGCGCATGCAGGGCCCGGGAGCCCAGGAGGGAGGCGCTAGGCTCCAAGACCCTTGTTCTTCTAAGAACAAAAGGCAGCCTCCAACCATTAACAACAGATAAGCTTCTATGTCCAAAGTTTAATATTTAATAAGTACAGCATGAGCCAGAGACTATGCATGTAACTCACCATTTATTCTCATTAAGCTAAGATTCTGTTGTTCAATTTTGCACTAATTCACTAGATGGTCAGAGGACAATGACATGTCAAGGGAAAGACGGTGTCCTCTGTCTATGCTCACCAACAGATGAATGGGCAAAGAAGAATACGCTTGACTCATCTGCAGGAAAATGGAGGCACCTTGAGGTGCACCACGTTAAGTGAAGTAAGTCTGCGCACAAACTAGCTACCATGTGCTTTCTCTTATATGAGAAACCGAAGCATCAACAAAGAGCAGATCAAAAGATCAGTAACAGGAGACAGGGGCCCAGACCCTTTACAAACACAAAGGAGACCAAGAGGTGGGTGAGAGAGGAGGAGCACAGTGGGCAGGGGTGAAGAATGAGGATGTGCTCTGTGCAGGCACCTACCACCCACCACGCATGGAATCAACATGTACTAGAAGCGGATACGAATAAAAATAAAAATTGGAAGAAAAAAAAACCCAGAACGAGTTTCACTGGGCAGGAGCTGGGTTAGGGTCTCGGTCACGTCAGCCCCCCTGACACAACAGGGCTGGACTCGCTGAGGTGCACTGGGGAGGAAGAGTTTAGAGCCACACCAGGTTGGCTGGGTGCTCCGGCTCATGCCGGGCTCAAGAGCAGCTCACGTGCCATCTCCTAGAAACACAGGGAAACACAGCGACTGCCATTTCTTCGTCCCTCCTCCCATCTAGGAAAAACCTTTCCCGAATGACAGGCAGCACCAAATCACTCCACTCGTGCTCAGCCTCTGCCTGCCGTTACACACACCAGCATGACTTACCTGCTTGACTTCATGGGCTGCTCGTATGGCGTCTGCTGGATGGCATACTCCTGGTATCCTCTCCGTGGCACCAGGTCAGCTGCAGCAGTCTCAGGACTGGCCGCTCCTGTTTCTGGCGGCCCAGCCTCCACGGGAATAATCTTGGTAGCACCTGAGGTTGATGGCAGATGCACTGCTTACTGCACAGCACTGGCGGCACCAAGCCCAACCTGGCAGAACCAGGGTTATCTGGAGAGCATTGCCTTATCACGGGATTCCCAGGCAAAATATCAGTTTTCCTTCAGCTGACATACTCAACACATGAGAGTGTGTGAGTGTGCGTGTGTGCATGCATGTGTGTGTGCGTGTGTGTGTGTGTGTGTGTGTGTCTCTGAAGGGCAAAGGTTAAATTTTCTAAGTAATATGTTGAAATCATCCCTTGAGGTACAATTTCACTTGATCTACTTAAACACATACATGCACACACAGACAGACAGACAGACAGCACAGCTTCAGCCTGGACTCCAAATCAGACCACTCATCTAACTGTCCTGGGAACAGCTATGCTCAGGATTGTGATTACCTGGAATGGCTTCGTGAGCTGTTAAAACCACACTGATGATGGGTTTCTTCACTCCAGAGAGCTGCCTCGCCTCCTTTCCTGAGATCTTCTGGACTTTCTCTGTTTTCTGGGACCGAGGTCTTTTGGGGGCCTTTTCTCGATCATCTTCCTTATACTTCTTTTCTAGTTCAAGGTCTGAATCATTACCTAGGGAGCAAACACCAAGATGTATAAACTACCTTTCCAGATCAGGGTCACAGTTGGAGAGTGAGCTGAAGTCTTAAGGGATGGTGGCAGTAAGGGAGGTGGATCTCTCTTTTTCTCCCCTTGGCCCATAGCGCCACACAGTCCCACTGCATCATCTGGGGCCCCATCTCTAGCTCTTCATTCACTCAAAGCAGTGTGTATTCATGGTAACCTACTCATCCCCCCAGGCACGAGGAATGCATTGCTGGGTAAAACAGACATAGTCCCTACTTGTATTTTCATGAGGCCAAGAAGATTTCAAGATCATTAGTAAATACCACTGCAGGAAAATTCAAGGCTCCCAAGATTCACAGCCCAAAAAGAAACCATTCACTTACCCCACTTACACTTATCAGGTGCCTTCCCTGTGCCCAACACGAAAGACATAAACAGTGGTAAGGCCATGCCCTGCCCTTGCCCTGCTGTCCAGTGGGAGTGACAGACATACAGACAAAGAGGTACAATCGAGAGCTGTTTGCACTTTGTGATGCAAAAAGACACAGAAGGGGAGGGCAAGGTCTACCTGTGAGTTCAGAAATGTTTTATGGAAAACAGCTATGTTAAGCTACGTTAGTCGGATCCTAAAAGGTCTCGGTGTCCATGAAAAGCATGGAATGTCCTTTGGTGAGTGCCAGGAGGTGAAACTCCCATGCTGGAGTCCAGTAAAGTAGCACGAGGAAGCAAAGCTGTGTCACAGGCTCAAGTGACAGCACAGGCCTGGCTCCCGCCAAGGACCTCTCTGCCACATGATGAGATCGTTACATCTTCTAATGGCTCAAAGGAAGGCTAGACATTTTTGCCTGAAATCTTATTTTTCAAGGCAGACTCTAATCTAGAATTTTGTGAAACAATGGGCAAGCCAAGCAAATCCTTTGTGGCACACGCTGGGAGCCACAGATTCCCATTTGAGCCCCTGGAACACCACACACTGAAGCCACCTCAGCCAGAGAACAGCTGGACTGAATCCAAGCTTTAAATCTGTGCCATCATTTGGAAGAATTATCTGGAAGGGCTCAGAAAAGTGCTCACACACAGTACAGCACAAATCTATCAGCCAGAGACAGAACAACAGTGACCTGGACGTGGGAAATTGGCATCAACCTGTGGGGTCAGGAAAGCTTCAGTCACTGGCAGTGAGGAAAAAGGAGCACCCTCTTGAGGGTGGAGAAGAGAGTTTTCTCTTAGAGCCACAGCCACATGATGTAATGTAAGGCACTTAAGAGTCCTTGGTCAGAACACATGACAAGAGCACAGAGAACGATTCCACATAACCTCATCCAGCACGAGGGTGGGCTGCATGCACAGGTGCAGGACAGGTGGGCCAATAGGCAGGCATGAGGAGGGGCTTGGAGAGACCCAAGAGATGTGGTTATCAAGGAGGTGAATTAGGAACCTGGGCAATGCACAAACCTGCAGAAAGGAAGGACTTCTTGGGAAGGAGTGCTGGGTGAGGAAACGCTCTCTCAGTGTGAGGCAAGGAAAAGCTTGGCTAATGAGGCAGAGTGGCCAGAACAAGCATTCTCAGGTTTTGTGTCCTATAAGTGAAAGCTTCTGATGCTTGCTGCAAAATCCAGATGTGCGGGTCCTCCAAGTAGAAACAGCAGACACAATACAAGCGGTCTTAGGGAAATGTTTAATAGACTTCTAACATCAAACTTAAGAGAAAAATGAGTGGATGGGATCACAAAGCAGACAGAACTGTTCAGTGCCCTCCAAAATCCAATGTCGAAGACCAGCACTTACGTCCATCCCTGGAAAACATGGGACTCCTGGGAAGCCACACCTTCGAGCACTGTATCAAAGCTGCTGCCAGCGCCTGCATGCTGGGAGGCTTGGTACGCGTCATTCTTCACAGCAGGTTTTGTTTTCCTGTACTTTATTTTTTGGTAGCTATAATAGAAACATTTCCAAAGACCTACAAATTGGCTGAGTCACAGAAGTGATTCTGCAGCCTCCACGTTGGGTGATGCACGTGTGTGCATAAATAACTAGAGCAGAATATTTTAAATGCTATAAAAGGCTAGCGCCAACATCTTATGGAATTTTTTTGCTTTGAAAATGATGTTTCACTTTATAACAGAACTCACCACAGGCTACAACTGAATATGTGGATACTATGACAGGAATGGATAAGTTCACATAAAAAAGGACCTGCAAAGTACAGCTTACCATACCTGGTTAACAGTGTGCATCAACAAACACAAACAAGCACACACACCCATAGCCAGGGCTAACAGACGAGACCCCATGCTCCGTGGGCGATGAGCAGGACCTAGACTCTGCCATGGGCACCCTGTGTCACTGTGCACTGCCACACTGAGCCATGCAGACAGCAGGTAGGAGCAGGCGGTCTGAAGCCAGGCCAGGTTAAAAGAGTCAAGACTGTCTTTCCCATCTTGTAAGATGGCAGGTGAAAAAACTGGGAAGCCAAACACTAAAGAAAGAAACCTGAAGCCAAGAAGGCTTCTGTCAGTGGTACTGGTAAAAAGGGTAAGGTGAAAACAAAAAAGTCCAGGAAGGGGCAGTCCCACTGCAGCCGAAATCCTGTCCTGGCTAGAGGAGTTGGCAGATTCTCCAATCTGCTATGTAGTCCAGAAAGGCTTTGTACAAGGGAAAGTACACAGAGCTAAATCAAAGTTTGAGAAGAAAAAGAAGAAGAAAGTTCTTGCTACAATCACAAAACCAGTCGGTGGGGACAAGAATGGAGGTACCCGGGCGATTAAGCTTCAAAAAATGCCTAGATGCTACCCTACTGAAGATGTGCCCGAAAGCTCTTGAGCCACAACAAGAAACCCTTCAGTCAGCATGTGAGGAAACTTCAAGCTAGCATCACTCCTGGCACCTTCTCGATCATCCTCACTGGGCATCACAGAGGCAAGAGAGTGGTCTTCCTGAGCAGCTGGCCAGTGGCTCGCTACCTGTGACTGGGCCTCTTAGCCTTAATCGTGTTCATGATTAAGAACACACCAGAAATTTTTCATTCCCTACAAAAACTGACATCAGCAAAGTGAGAATCCCCAAACACCTTACTGATGCTTACTTCAAGAAGAAGAAGCTGCGGAAACCCAGACAGACACCAGGAGGACGAGATCTTCGACACTGAGAAAGAGAGATACCAGACTGCAGAGCAGCGCAAGGTGAATCACAAAGTGGTGGACTCAGATTTTAGCAAAAATCAAAGCTGTTCCTTAGCTTCAGGTCTACCTGAGATCCGTTTTTGCTTTCACAAATGGAATTTATCCTCATAAATTAGTGTTCTAAATTTCTTACTAAGAACCTAATTAAATA
>NDGM011191309.1:0-10670 GCA_002564305.1 Octomys mimax | reverse complement strand
TGCCTTACTGCCCTTAAGGCAGCCTGAGCCAGCCAGGAAAAAAAAAAAAAAAACCAAAAGAAAGAAAAAAGAAAACTTCATCTATGTCAACATCACCCCTGTGCCTGAACTGTAAACACGACCTCCCTGCTAGGCATCTGTCTGACTCACCCCTGCAGACATTCCTCTGGGGCTTCCCAGTTGGTCTTACAACAGCTGCTAGTGGGGGAAACTCTTTCCCAGTGGGTCGAGGCCTCCTTCTCTGAAACTTGTGCTACTGTACCCTAATCCTGCCCCTTCTTGAAGCCATTGATGAGATCAAGTAACTGTCCCCAGTGGTGACCTAGAGGGCTTCTGGTTGTCCTTTGTCTTCCCTTCAGGACTCCATTTATTTTTTTTAATCATTTTAATGAGAAAAAAAGATAAAATAGCAATAAAAAAGTTTCAAAATAGGTTAGTAGGAGAGTTACAATAATTAATACATTCATATTGTTGTCTTTGTAGTAAGTATGCAGAGGACAAGATGTAGACATGATAACTTATCTAAACAATATTAGTACAAACCTTTATTCCAGGTTGGGGAGATAGCTCAGTAGATTAAGCGCTTGCCTGGCAAGTACAAGGGCCTGAGTTCAATCCCTGGTTCCACAAAAAATAAATAAATAAAAATAAATAAATAAATAAATAAGTAGCAAACCTTTCTTCCCAATGAGCTAAGAGAAAATAACTGTATATCTATCCTAACTATCTTGTGTATACATATATATTTTTTCACAGAAAAACAATATTTTATTCATATTTTCTGTGACTATTTATTTTGTATTTTAGGGAAGGGTCTACAGGGTGTTAAGGTCTCAGTACTACATCAGACTCATAATGATCCTCCTGTCCACAGCCTCCCAAGAGCTGGGATTACAGGCGTGTGCCACCATGCCCAGTCTCCATTGCCCTCTCAGCACGCCCTGGGGGTGGGGCCAGCATTGCAGGCCTGGGGATCAAATCCCCAGCTCCGGCACCTGCTTGCAGGTGCTTTAATCCACTGAGTTATTTGGCTAGCCCTTTCCATTTATTTTTGCATCTGCTATTTCTCATATAACATGTTGCTGAACCTTTTATTGATCTTGTTTTCCCTCTTGAATATGGCCTCTTTTAATTTGTTCTTAAAGTATCATTAGGTTAAATAGTACTGTGACTTCTCTTCAGATGATACTTTGAAGTGACTTGGTATCCAACAATAAAGACTAGAATGAGCTACACTGGAGAGATTCTCTCTCTCTCTCTCTCTCTCTCTCTCTCTCTCTCTCTCTCTCTCTCTGTCCCTCTTCCTTTAATCTCCTTTGCACTTCTAGCCCTTCTTATCTCAGCAACTTTCCTTTCCCATAGGAAGATTGTTGATAGCACCAGTGCAGAAAAAAAAACAAAAACAAAAACAAAAAACAGAACCTCAAGCCAGTAGGTAGAAAAGAGCTCCTATAAGCCATCTGGTCCCTCATCTATGGAAGGCTCTAAAAGCTAGAGGAATACTATGATAGAACTGGGTACAGGGCCTCAATTTCTTGATATCTAGAGTTTTCTAAAAAAATATGTATTTGTTTCTCTTCCATTACCTGCCTGTTACACAAGAAGCAGCTCTACTCCTGGTGTGTTTGATGTTCTTTGCTTCTCAGAGTTGGACCAGGTCCCCTAGGTGCAGGAGGCTGGGGTGGTGAAGAGGCTTAAAGGGATTTAGAATTCCCAAGATGCGTGGGCCTGTGGCAAGAGATTTTATTGACTAATATAAAACAGAAAAGGTTTGGAATGTGTTTGAACAGGGTTCATGTATTTTAAAAATGCAAAGGAGAGGCTACAGTGCTGAAGACATCAGGGAACGATCAAATAAAGCGGAGAAGAAGGTCGAAAGAGCATCGCTTAGCACAGCAGCCCCAAGTTCCACCAAGAGGACTGTGTCTGTGTTAGCCTGAAGAGGAAGAAGTTGGTAAACGCAGCCCTGTGGAGCATTGAACTCGAAGCCAGTACTCATCCAGGCCCCCCCTAATTTTGTGTGTTCCCTAATTGCCTGAATCTACTGTATGTATAATTATCTCCATGCATCACAATATATTTTTAAAGCAATTGTTCTGCCCTTTACCTTCCCTCAGAAGTCCATACTCTGCTCATCCTGAAATAGCTGTTTCTTCCTAGCAATAAAAACCTACGCATGGGGCCGGGGAGATGGTTCAGTGGAATAAGCACTTCCCCGGCAAGCACAAGAGCCTGAGTCCAATCCCCAGTTTTACCAAAAAGCCAAAAACAAACAAACAAAAACCCCTATGCATGTTTTTGGATGTCAGCACTCCTACTGAAAAGTGAAGATTACACCAGAATATTTCTCTACTTGTGAGAAAACAGTAAGAGAATTCACATAAAGATCACAGTGCAATACCAAAACAGTAATAGTCAACACATGATATCTATTATAATAAGTAAAATTTCTGGTGGCAAAATATACTGCCCCAGAAGTAAGTCTAAGTGTTTATTTTTAGTGACATTTTAAATCTATCAAACGAAATTCCATTTTCTAGGTGTCTTTCTAAATTATTACGCAAATATACTGTGTCAAGGAGATCACGTGACACGGTTTCTGAAGTTTAACAATTGCTCTATATGTTTCTAGTTTATCCTAATTTTTCATGCATATACAGAAAAAGTTTCATTGTAATGGTTTAATGAATTTTCTGATAACTTTATGCCTTTGGAAGTGAAAAATGATGATTTGATAAGCTATTCTGGTATGGTAGAAGGATTCTTGGATATGTGTTTCAGTGTGCAAAATAATGGAAGATTGGCTTGTTGTTCCTGCATGGAATTCTGCTAATGGGGATTTCCAAATCTTCCTAGTTTTCTTTGCTTATTTGTATATTTTTCAAAAGGGTTATTATAAGCATCTCATTTTATCTTAGTTTTTATGTTCACAGAAACAGAAAGTGAGACTCAAGAAAGTAACTTGAAAAGCTGTAAGAGGGAAGATTGAGCTATCCCTCAGATTTCAAAGAACCCTGAAATGTCAAAATGACGTGTACCTTAGCAAATCTGAAGTCACCCAGCCTGTAATCCACTTGAACTTACCTTTGATGGAGTGTGTTTCACAACTAAACCATTAACACAATTTTCTAAAAGGCATTGTTTCATTTATTACCAAACTATGTTCAAGCCTCAGAATACTATGCATTACTTCAAAAATGTCACCAATCAAATTTATACTTAAAACTGTCCTACTCTTGATTAAATTCTCTAGCTTGCCCATTTCTGCTTCCAAGTTTTTACGATTTCTTTTCTCCTGCCAAAATGTAAGAAAGTACTAATGTTGGTTAATGGCATCATTCATCGTGAATTTTTAAATTATGTTTTCTGGGACGGGGAGATGGCTCAGTAGAATAAGTGCTCCCCTGGCAAGCACAAGGGCCTGAGTTCAACACCTGGTTCCACAAAAAAAAAAGAAAAAAAAATATGTTTTCTGTATCTAATTGCATTGCTTTGATACAAACGATTCCTGAATTACCTCTGCACAATCACACAGTGGTACCTCAGTCCTTGGGCTGAAGGTCTAAGAGAGCTGTATATGTATTTTTTTTTTTAACTACAAGGCACTACTTAAAGGTAGATAAATTTCCTAGAAGGGCACACAAAATGGCACAATATTTTTTTTTTTCTTTCAGAACTGGGGATTGAACTCAGGCCCTTGTGCTTGCCAGACAAGCACTTATTCTACTGAGCTATCTCCCTGGACCTCAATAAAATTTTAATTGCTATTTGGGGGAGTAGGATGATTTAAGGCTAATTAGTGAGATCCCCCCATCTCCTCACCTTCTTTTGAGTTTGTTTTATTTTCTAACCATGCTGCACAGTATGGGAGACCAATGCTCTAGCCAGAGAAGCTTCGTCTGGACCAAGTGCCTGAGTTCTGTCTCCTGTCAGATCCGCTGTGTCCACAGGTTCTCACAGGACTGCGACCTTCCTGTGAATCACACATGCAACAGGTCTGGGTTGCATGCTGCTTTAATTCATCCCACAACCATCCCCTACCCTGTCCTCCCATCATGGAAAAATTGTCTTCCACAAGACTGGTCTCTGGTATCAAAAAGGGACTGCTGCCTCTAAGGGTTCCTCTCTTCTCCCTCAATTTGGCAACTTAGTAGATCTGTTGCCTGGTGCTTCTCTAGCACAGAGCCGTCTCGGTAGAAAATGGGCCTATGGTGATAAAGACTGAAACAAGATGAATATGTACTTCACAAGTACTAATTTTTCTCACAGAAAAATAGATACTACAGCGTACAGCATCCAAGTTTTGATTCATGCAGCCTGTTTTAATTCCTGAGACTCTTAAACTTCAGCTGATTGCTCCAAGTTTGCTCTAATTCCTTTTAGTTCATTAATATTTCCATCCTTTCCCCTCCTTTTCTAAATCTCTGTATAATAATTTGTCTGCCTGTGCCTGTCTTTTGCTCTCTGTATTTCTGTCTATACCCTTTCTTTTTTCCTTTGTTCTCTGATTTCCCCCCATTTCCCAGGCGTCCATAAGTTGGCATTTCTAATTTGGGTCAAGTTGCTTGCTGTGACAATATGGAATGCAGAGATAACCTCAAGAAACCTACCAGCTGCAGTGGAATCCCTTTAAGTGAGTTTGAGTACTTTTCAAGTTGAAGAAGAAATGTATTAATTCTGGAGCTTAGCGTTCACAAAGAATAAGTGTTTGTTTACACTGCTAAAGCAACTGCTCTGTCATGTTGGGTACAAGCAGAGGAAAATCAGACCCTGTGGTCTTTCCCACAAGCTGACCCTCTGCAGCTGTGGAGGATGACAGAAGTGATAAAAGTCCAAGCTTTATATTTAGGGAAAGAGACTCTCAGTCCAACGTACTGTATACCCCCTGTTAAATGATGTCATGCTACAGGCAAACTTCTTAAATGCATGATTCATCGGTGGTCACGATGATCATGTAGTTCATATTGTTTAGAAACTTGAACTTTGCATGCCTAACTTCGATGTCCACTCATCTTATACTCAGATAAAATTTAAACAAGCAGATCTCAATCTAAGTGATTCTGACCTCTGAGAAACCCAATGCACAGAAAGATTAATTTTTTTTCATCATCCATTGGAGGAAAGGGAGAATCTGTTGTTATGGATATATGGGAACAATGGCCAGGGATGGTGCTAAGCCCCCTGAAATGCACAAGACAGCCTGCCATGGCAAAGAATGCACCATCAGCAAGCCAAACTTGAGCCGCCCTAGTGCATAAGCCTACGGAACTGCACACCAGCAAGATTCCATTGCTTGGCCGATCACCCGGTAATCCTATAGGAACAATGACTGACAATGAAAGTCTTTGTCCCTCATGGCATTTATAAATGTCCTATATTACAATCAAAGGCTAGCGCTAGGTTCAGTCCTAAAAATAATATTAATAAATTTTGCCTCAGTGGGAAAATAATTTGTAAGGTCTACTAGATCAGTCCATATGCTATAATTTGAGATTGTTTTTACAGACAGACAAATCTGCAATGAAGATAATGGTATCCGGATCCCGACTGTTGTGTCGGCTTCTCCACGCGTGCCTATGCATCCTGGCGGAGTTCAAGTTGGCACACGTCATCAATCAGGAGCACCAAATCAAAATTGGCTCAGTTTATTTCCCTGTGCTTCTGGGTTTCTTAGCAGCTTCTATGGAAGAGGTTGATTTATTTTACTATATCTCTTGCCTTTATTCATTCCTTTCCAGGGCAATTACAACTGCCATCTCCAGTAGTGTTCAGATGCACAAAAACTAAATCAATTATTCAGATAATCAATTCCAGAAGGCTCATGATGATAGCGGTGGACTTCTGCAAGTTCTCACGTGTTGGATCTCCCTCTTTCTGGCTCTGACTGCTTCACCTCTGTTCCAAAGAAGACTCTTGGCCTTAGTCATTTTGTCACCGACTCACTCAAGAAATGAGCATCCTCCTCAGAAGCAGGCAGCAGAGTAGTGGAAGCAGTAACACTGCATAGTGAGGTGGTGGCCTTCATTTCAGGGTCTCTTTCTTGAGTAAGGGGAAGGTAATCGGCGTGTGATGTGTTTCACTGTAGCTGGGCTGAGCTTTTATTTTCGTGTGGGTTTTATAAGTAGTAACAATACTGTTATCAAAGAAGCCCTTGGATTCTAATCGTACTTTTCCATATGTTCCTAGATACATACGGGTAGTTCAATTCTCTTTGGGGTTTATTTTCATTGTGTACAGCAGGATGGTAGGAATTTGACTGTTTCCGGAGTGCAGTAGGGTGCACCTGCAGGGAGCTAGTGAGATGGGAGGGTGAGATGAGACATAGCCTTGTACTCAACCACAGGACTCTATCTTAATATATTTTACATAAATTTGTCATCAAAATTTTCCAAAAACTTTATATCCAAAACACCCTTTTGGAGATGGTCATGAGTCCCTCTAGAATGTTCCATGCTAGCATCACTTCCTTAAGGACAAAAGAAAGAAGGAAAAAAGATACTTATGTATATATGCAGGATAATTTGGATAACTATATTATCAATTTCTACTGGTCTTCTGAAAGGAGCACTTACTGCTTACTTCTTTATTCTTATTTTTTCTTTTTAATTTCTTATAACTTTTTTATTGTTTTTACTTGTTTTTTTTTGACCAGTGTTGCATGTTTATAGCTAGTTATCTAAACAACTAACTTGAAGATGGCATCATGTGATTCAGCAACCATTGTTGAATTCCTATTACTTTGTTTAGTGAAATTTTGTATCATTTCTAATGATTTTTTAATATTTTGTATTCCTCAAAAAATTGAAAATAAATAAATAAAATAAAATTAACATCACTTCCTGTATGAAACCTACTTTGGGTTCTTCTTCCGCCCCACACGCAAGTTTCATTTCCTTTCCTTTAAATTTTTATGGAGAGGATTAATTTCAGTCAACTTAAATGATTCTCTTCCAGATACATGATAGCCTCCATCTCTGTGTAACAGAGCCGGGTGCACCTAAGTGAGCTGGCCAAGCCACCGCCATTCACAGAAAGTCAAAAGAGAAGCTGAGAGAGAGAGAGAGAGAGAGAGAGAGAGAGATTGGCTACAGTGGTTTCTCCTCATAGGGTTAAGTTGCTTTCCTTATTAACAGAGTAGCTGAGAGCCCAATAAAAATAGCCCCCCCTAATTTCAACTGTGATGACTATTGCCCTTTGGGCCTTGTTTTATAACCACACACAATACAATCCTATATTTATTGATGTGAAATCATTGAGGATAGAAATCTTATTTTAATACAGACCTTTACAGTGATCAAAGCCAACAGTCACAGAGGTGGGAGGGGAAGTAAATTCTTGACTTCAACCCTAGCTTTTCTATTTAATTATATTACGCTTGGGAAACTCACTCCTCTCTTAAAGTTTATTTTCTCATTTGTACATTGGGAGGGCTAGAGCACAAATGTTCTATGACTATGATGCAGAAGAGTAGCAGAAAGTTGGCGAATGTGTGGGAAGAAAATTTCATCCTCCAGTTCATGCCCAAGTACAGCACATGTGAAAGAACAGAAAGGGACCAAAAGACTGAGAAGAAGCACAGCTGGAGACGCGGCTCAGTGGGAGGCTCTGCATTCATGAAGCCCTAGGTTCAGTCCTCAGCATCTCAATAGAACAAATGCAAAGGAGTCTATGGATGCTTATACAAGTAAAAGCCTCTATGGCTTGAATTGTATTATAACCAGAAACCAGAATTTGTATCTACCATCTTCTTTTCTCTTCCCCCAGAGATCACTTTAACTTTCTCCTTTTCAATGTGTACTTACTAAATCAGACACAAATAGGACAGCCTATGGGTCAGGCTCAGACAAAAGCAAGAAAATAAGCATAGAACTCACATGGTTTGCTAAAGCAGAGAGAATTTGTATGAAATCAGCAGCACCTCTAGCAATAATCAGCCATCTCCTTCAGTACAAAACAAACATACAAACAAACAAACGCAGAAAAATCACACTTACAATACCAGATACAAGATGCAAAAGGCTGCTTCAAATCATTTTTTAAAAGATGTTTCTAGCCACTTGGCAAATGATGGACAGGACCAGTAGGAATCACATAGCTAGAAAGTCAGACAGCAGGAAAGGAGGGGTGAATGAAGAGGAAGAGGAAGAGGAAGAGGAGGAGAAAGAAGAAGAAGAGGAAGAGGAAGAGCAAGAGGAAGAGGAAGAGGAGGGGGGAAGAAAAGGAGGAAGAGGAGAAGAAGGAAGAAAAACAAGAAGAGAAAGACGAGGAGGAGGAAGAAAAGGAGGAAGAGGAGAAGAAGGAAGAAAAACAAGATGAGAAAGACAAGGAGGAGGAAGAAAAGGAGGAAGAGGAGAAGAAGGAAGAAAAACAAGATGAGAAAGATGAGGAGGAGGAAGAAAAGGAGGAAGAGGAGAAGAAGGAAGAAAAACAAGATGAGAAAAACAAGGAGGAAGAAGAGGAAGAGCAGGAGGAGGAAGAGGAGGAACAGGAAGAAGAGGAGGAACAGGAAGAAGGAAGATGAGGAAAAAGAATAGGAAGAAAAGGAGGAGAAGGAAGAACACAAATTTTTTTTAAATATACATATATACATATTAAATGGAAAGAAAAGAGGAGGAATTATTGTTCCTAAAGAGAAATTCACAGTTTTCCACCAAAAACAGCTACTGGTGACAGAATGACTTAGGCATAATGCGAGGGAGCACACAGGGTGAACAGAATGTCTGAGAGGAAGTGTCCTGCACCTGCTCAGTGCATGAAGGCAGCCAGGTAACTGCAGGCCTCGCTACCCCACCGATTCCCAGGTCTGCCCTCAGGAGGAAGCCACGTCCCCTGCTCGCAATCTGAAAGAGCCAAGAACTACATGTTAGAACATCTGGACTCTGGGCCCAGATTCACTTGCTTGCACTGTGGACTTACTTATCTGAGGCCAGGGTCATCTTTCATTAAATAATAAGGAAAGACTTGGGCATGATGTTTAGGGTCCCTCAAGCCACTGCATTCTTATAATTCCAGCCTTATAACCACCATCCCGAGCCTTGCTATATCACGTTTCTTACATGACATGTGACCGCTTTCGGCTTCATTCCTACCTCCCTGTCCAAATACCATACAAGCATTTGATTTGACAGTGCTCCCTTAGAATCCCTTCCCGCCTTAATATCTGTGATCCTGAGACATTCACCGCTTACTCCATTCCTCAGCCTTACAAAAGAACCACTGTTATGCCAAATCCATTGACTTTCCACTTAGTTGAAATTGACCCCCTTTTAGAATTTATCAAAAATCCCATCTACAAAGAAAGCTGACATTTTATCAAACATTTTCTAAAGAATTTCACACTGCTATCGTTTTGGAGCTTATCTCTGAACAAATAATATTAGTGGCAGATTCCACTTGATTACAGAAATGGATCTGTAGAAAACAGAATTAGTGTATTGCTTTCCCATATTAAGACCCGCTAGTGTGAGCAGGAGGTGCTGGCTAAGCAGTTGCTACTCGCATCTAATTGAACTTCCAGCGTCTGTGGCCCTTTGGACGTATGAGAGAATGCATGGCTGACAGACAGGCTTCATGTGAACAACTTCTATGAAGAAACATGCATGGTTCTAGTGGACGGGCCCTCGGAACTAAGGAGACAGAAAATTTCCCAGGTAGCTCTCTCAGGACAGGACCATGATGGTGACGAGGGCATTCTGATGATTCAAACATCAAAGAAGGTTCAAGTGTGAGTGAAAGAAAAAGACCCTACCTCCTAAGGAACTCACATCAAAATAATGTGAGGGTGGTGATGTCACAAAGACAAAACCCAGCCTCTTGCTTGAAACAAAATTTGAGGACAAATGTACATGCTCCAGGTTTCACTCTGCACCAGCAGGACCTAAATGACGCAGTTGTGTTGGTTTTCGTGTTCTCTTTTAGGGCATTCACTCTAGAAAGAGACAGCAGCCAATGAGGCCGAATCGGGTGGAAATAACTTGAGCTTGCTTTTCTTCTTTTCAATCAACCATCAGTAAGACAGACCATGGGAAGGCGACACAATCGCTTAACTGAATTATCTTCCCTGTTTCCCTGCATTCATCCTAAAAAGAAAAAGCAAAGGTCAACTGACACAAAGCACCAATTCAGAAACAAAACATGCAGGACCAGCTTGCCTCAAGAAAAAAAATAAATAAATAAGAGACACTTTCTTCCTTCCCTTTTTCCTATGCACAGTGAGAGAAAGGAACGGACACTGCCAAGTCATTTCTAATGATAAAGGGCACAGAAAAGAAAGGGAAATATTTTTCGCACATTCACTGAAATGGCACAGATCTACACAAAACAGGTATAATGTGCCAAGAATCTTCTGAAGCACAGTTTTAAGTAGGAAAAATTGAATTATGAGAAGAGGTAGAGGGGTTTTGTCAAATTAGCCAGAACTTGCAAGGAGAAGGCTAAGAAATTAGGTAGACAATCCCAGCTTGGTAGCAATTTTCTATCCCAGTGGACCACTCAAGAAAACAGGAACTGGGCCAGACAAATATTTCAGTGGATTAAAGCACCTGCAAGCAGGTGAAGGAGCCAGGACTTTGATCCCCAGGACTGTCTTGCCAGCCTCATCCCAGGGAGTGCTGAGACAGCAATTGAGACTGGGTGTGGTGGTGCGCACCTGTAATCCCAGCTCTTGGGAG
>NDGM011191293.1:0-10294 GCA_002564305.1 Octomys mimax | reverse complement strand
TACTTATATGTGAATAAAAATTCAGTCTTAAATGAATAACTTTGAACGAGGGCATTCTCTGAGCCAAGAACCTCAGAAAATGCAACCTGTGAAGATAAAGCCATACAGGCCATAATGAAATAAATTAAGACGGGTTTTGATTTTTTTTTTGTTTTAATTCAAGCCACTCTCAGTCCAAAATCAGAATCAGAGGATGACAATGGCTTCTACAGATTAGTGGAATGAATGTTAATGGTGAGTCCTGGCTTAGCCACATAATAACTTTTACGAAACAAAAGTACATAATCTAAACTTCATTGTTTTCAGGGTTTTTCTTTTATTTTAAAATTGGGAAAATTTTGCCCTCAAGTCAATACTATTTGTAAATAATCCTCTCTAATTGAAGGCTTAAAATGTCTGGGCAAAACCAAAAATGACTCCTTACCCAAGGCTTAGTAACAGTTTTGGTATTCATACAGGAGCAGCCGAGGAGCCCTGCTGGGGTTTGATCTCAGCAAACCTGCTATTACTCATCTTCCCAGCTAGACTTTCCCTGGGCAAAGCAAAGGGTAACCAAAGTGCATTAATTGCTCATGGATGATTCAAGATAAACAAAGATCTTATAACTTATAATCTGTTTCCAACAGTGTGCTTCTCAGATTGAGAAGTCCCTCTTTGGAGAGGAGTTGCAGCTTGAATATCAGGTGTTCTCCAAGTTCCACTACCTATGTCAAGCTTTTGCAAAGGGGGCATAAAATACATTAGGCTTTAGAAATTTAGTGGATTATGATGAAATACTAATTTTACAGGTGCATAGGAGGAAAGCGCAGTTCCAAGTGCCAGGATGCCATTAACGCAATGCACTCCGTATGCAGGAGCAGTTAATTTAATATTAAACCAATAAAACATTAGGTAGTTCCAGGGAAGGTTCTGGCTGTTGACAGCTAGCTAGGTGTCCCATAGCCATGCCGTCTTGCTGTTTGCGGGCCAATTTGACACAGCTGTTTTCTCCTGGAAATCATGGCTCATTTGAAACCTTCACAAGTATGACAAATAGCTTCTCTTAAGTCCTAGCGACGGTGGAGGAGCTTGGAAATATTTAGCAGCACTTATGAGCTTCAACGTGAAACAAGATTTCATTTCATTCAACTAGGCCATGGACTACGTGGGGCTCTGGTTATCACAGGAAGTGCAAGCTGGTCAGGTGTGTGCATCTTTTGCAAAGTAGTTCACAGAATGATTGCTCGTAGGACAGTGCTAAGTTCAACTTGGAGTTCTAGTGTTGATCAATAAGATGGGAAAAGAGAAAATGAAGTCTTTCCTTTTATACCGAGTTCTCTGGAAAAAATGACCACTAGTTGTCATTATAAGGATAACATTTAAAATAGAGTTTCTTATATAAGATAGGGAGTATCACATCTAAGCTGAAATGTAGGACTGATAGGAAAAGGGTACATGAGAACTAGATGCTCCTTAAATTATTAAAAGCAAAACCTGGATGATGCAAAGTGTACTGGAGCTAAAGTGGTCAGGACAAACCACCCAGCTGTCAGAGTTTGGAGGAATAAGGAAAGACACTTGGCACAGGTGCCTCATAGCATGTAGGATTTCATTGAAGTGGTTTTGTGCACACAGGATGACATATGTTGAGAAAAATGGGACCAATATGGCTGCTGTAAAGAGTTTATAAGAAGAACATGGTGGTGGGCAGAGTCTGGATAAATTGACTTGTCTGATTACAGAGGTTCTGGAGCCGTAGGAGAGGATTACAATTTTTTCTCTCTCCTGTAGGAAGTGGGTGTGTCCGTGTGATGAAGTCTTTGGGAACGTGAGTGTAACATAAGAAAGAAGGGCTTTGGGAAATTCCATTCTAGTACTTCTTCAATTAATCAGCATGGAGAAAATTGAGAAATGTACAGTGTGGTCAGAAGATTAACTAGTGATGGACCTGTACTGGGTTGGAATTGGCAATGATAAAAAGAAATGGAATGTTTTGAAGAGACATTTGAAAGAGAGAAACATTTTGAAAGAAGTATTTATAGGACATGAGAAACCATTGGGTGTAGAGAGTGATATGTGGGCAGGTCCAGGCGGAATCTGGGACTTTTAGCTTAAGCAATGTGAAGAACAAAATAAGAGAAGCTGAAGACACAACTGACTTAGAGAAGGAAAGGGCAAAAGCAGTTTTAAGCATGTTGAGAAATCCATGTTTGGATTCCTAGTAAACTTTGGGGAAAATATGGGCCATAACTTATGAGAGAAATAGATTTCCTCCTCACCCCCTACAAAAAGGCATTTGTTGAAATTCTGAAAGTTTGGGGGGAGAGAGAGAGAGAGAGAGAGAGAGAGAGAGAGAGAGAGAGAAAGAGAGAGAGAGAGCAAGAGGAGGAGGAGAAGGATGAGGGGGGAAGGAGGGAGGGAGGGAAGAAGAGGGGAAGGAGAGGTCTTCTATTTAGTTTGCAAATGTTAGGAATAGACTTGGGGAGATCAGAGTATTAAATCATTTGTTTCAGAGAATCTGGCCAATAAAAATGGCTGTGTTGAGGGTTGAGAAAATGACATTGAATTTCCTGAGTACCCATGAGCCAGTGTTGCTTGGAACAGTGGAGAAAGAAAGCACGTGACAGAGCCTAACGAATTAGTGGCCTTGCTGAACATGTATCCACGCTTACAGAATCTACTTTTAAGGAAATGTAAGTCAAAACAGAAAGATGAAATAAACGTGGAGCAATATCATAAAGGGACTGTATTTTTGGTAAGATAGGAACTGATGTTATGTCAGGGAGAAAAAAATTAAAAGAAGAAAATATTAAAGGCACTAAGTGGAATGTGTCTCACATTAAAAGGTTAAAACCATCTAATGTTAACAAAACAGAACATGGCTTTTACCAAGCTGCAATAAGCAGAGACAATGGCTGAAAACTAGAGAGAAACAGATACATCAGCACTGACAGGGACTCTTAGAAGATGGAACTTAGCCTTATGAATTGAGCACTCTCAAGCACATGGAAAGCTTGATTACGTATTAACCTTGTATGTGGGAAAAATTTAATCTTGTGAAGTCTCATAACTCCATTTTAGAGTATTCCTTTGAATTAGGAGAGCTGCCTTCTTTCTCTGCTGGGACTTCTCCTGGCACCCAGGCCACACTTTTCTAGGCAGGGTTTTCAGAGAGCTTCTCCTCTCATCCTTTGCCGTGGTGAGTCAGCAGTGATTTTCAAAGCATGGCAGTGGGAAGCAGCTGCTCCAGGGCCAACTCACAGAACTCCTTGGTGACAATGAGCATGAAAGGGCCCCGCATCTTAGTAGCCTTTGGGGGAACTTTCTTAGAATTCTAGCAATTCTGAAGTTATGGACAGGCATTTAGGTTCTGTTATTCTGCTATGCACTAGTTTCTTCAGTTTCATGGGGACATTCATCAGGAATGCAGAAGCTTGTACCCCACTCCAGAACTACTGTAAACTACTCTTCATTTGAACTGTATTCCAGTTGATTCACATGCAGATCACATTTTGTGAAAGGTATCACTGGAATCTCCAGTGAAATGACCATCCTGGGGTTCAGTGAGCTGGGAGCCATCTCGGAAACCAAAAAGTATACTTAATATTTAGGTCGGTGGATCTCAAACAGTTGTTCTCAGACATGCTATATCTTCAATACCCAAGAACTTGTTAAAAAGGCAAATACTTTGGCCCTACCTAAGACTTAATGAATTGGAAGCACTGGGAGTGGGACCCAGGATCATGTTTTTAACAAACCCTTCTGATGATGCTCATGTGATTCTTCAAAATTTGAGAATCACATTGCAGATAACTCTGGCCCAGTATGCTTACATATGTCATGGACAGGTGTAAGAAGTGAATAAAGGTAGTCTGAAAAGCTAACATCAGATTGTTACAAATTTAGAAAGCAAAAAGGAAAAAGTCATTTACAATAGAGTGTACCACCATGAGCTTATCAAAATTACCCAAAGAAGATGAACACGTCTGGTTGGCACTGCTGGCAGAGCTAGCAGTTGTCTGGCTGATCTCTTGGTAATTAGTGAGCAAAGCCTTTACTGTAGAGAGTACAGTCAAAGAGAAACTAGGTTATGAAGAAGGTAAAAATACAATGAAACAGTACTTCCAAGTGGACAATGAAACCACAAAGGAAGCAAGCCAGATCCAGGTTGTGGTGTTTAAAGGCTAATTGCATATAATAAGGGGTCTGGCTACCTTTGCAATCACACATATTTGACAGTCACATGATAGTATTGCTCTAGTAAATCTTGGTAATTCTAACTATCTTTCAGGTACTACTAGAGAGCTCTTCACACTGACTCAAAAGTAGGGCTAATGAGTGCCGGTGTTTTTGGAGTTGGTGACATAAGGAAATTTAACAGCTGTCTTCTGCGCCCATGTACTGTTCCACACAGACCTCAACTATGAGTGGCTATTGAAAGTTCAATTAATAATGATTACAAGACATTTATTCCTCAGAAAGACCAGTCCCATTCCACACACTCCACTGTGACCTGTGCCAAGTGGCTGCCATATTGGTTAAGTAGGATTCTTTATGGGATATTTCCATCATCATAGAGCCTTCTGTTGCATGAGACTTGATCTTTTGATTCAAGAATATTTTCTTCCACTGCTTGAGATTGAACCCAGTACCTTCACATTGAACTTAATTTCTAGCCTTTTAAATTTTTTTTTTTTGTGACTCAGGGTCTCTCCTATATGTTAATTTGCCCAGACTAAGATCAACTTACCATCCTCCTGCCTCAGCCTCCTGGAGTGCTGGAGGACAGGCATGTGCTACCAAAAGATTTGTTTCAGAATTTGTCATAATCAGTCTGAACAGGCAGAGGCTTTTCAGTGGCACCAGGGAAAGTCACATTTGTGAAAGGGGTTAAGTTGAGAGCTCAAACTCCAGCAGTCTCCACCCACTCCAAATATGCAAGTGATTTTCCACCTTCTGCCTCAGCTCTGATGGGGAGCCTATGCAGAAGGGTCAGGAGATGACAGTATCACATTCATCTTCTTTATTTTTGTTGTGGCAGAGGGAGGGCACAAAAATCACCCATGGGGTACAAGGAGACTCTGGCTAACATTTTGGGACTTTCTTCAGAACTTTATTTGCATTTCTTTTTTGTTTTTGCCAAGGCCTGTCATCAAAAAAGTAGCTGTACTTAGGTTTTGTTTATTTACCTATTCATGCCTTTTTTTTTTCTTTGCTGGAAACCAAACAAGACAACTTCATTACAGTGACTCAGGTGAGAAGCCAGCAGAGCTCGATGCCTGGGTGGGACTGACTTTGCAGGTTTAGCTTAATGTTCTTGTAAATTTTTGATTATTTTAAATCTGTCTTTCACAAGTCCAGGCTAGAAAGAGAATGCTACCCTTCCACTTCTGATTTAAGGAAGAAATAGTGGAAGGAAAGAAGGAAGGAAGGAAGGGAAGAAAGAAGGAAGAAAAGAAAACAGACAGCAAATTATTGATTTGAAACAAAGAGGTCAGACTGAAAACTCTTCAATTATTAGGATGGTGTTGAGAAATTTTTATGTCTCATGGTATAATAGAATTACAGACCCTGAAGATATTCTCATTTTGTAGGAATTCACTTGACATGCACAAAAATAAATTCACTTGATATGTACTGAAGTATGTACAGAAATAAAATAGTGCTATATTTGTCATATATACATACAAAGCCTCAAATGATCTGAAATTAGACAGCTAAGTGACTTTTCCCTGTATATGTACATGAACTGTGTGTGAAGGTGACCTAAGATTAGAAAAAGGACATTGCCCTGGAGATCAATAAGCTACTTCTGCAGTCTAAGTTTAGGTTTATGGCGGTGTCCCTTGCTTGTCCTTTGGTGGCATTCCCTTGGGAAAACATGGATCCTTCTGTGTCCCATCTCTCTCTCACATTCCCCAGGTTATTTTTTTCTCACTCTTGTCCTGGGAAAATGAATGATATAAGCCTTTCTGATGATGTCTTCAACGTCTTCCCTATGAATCTTTGTGACAATCTAAGAGGCCTTTTCTGGGCAATTAGCCCCATATAATTTTCATAATTACATGTTTGGTTCTGACGTGTTTCTCTCCAAAGTTGGTGTGCTATTTGTTTATTTAGTTCTGAACCAAGGGTAGGAAATAGTCTGTCTTATTGCAGGTGACCCCAGGGAGCCCAGAGGAGAGCCATGACAAGCACCTCTGCAAATCTTTATGTCACATGGAAAGCTAGCTTTCCTCCTTTCCTCTTCACGTTCATTGTCATTCTATTTGAAGAAAATAAATGTAAAATCAACACAGGCAAATGTTTTGTTATGTCTCTAATGGTACATTCTCCAGATTAGGACCTTTACTAACACTGACTGCACTCCAGTCTGAACCAGTGAGAGCCTGCTTCTGGGCAGCGTCCTTTATTTTATTTTATTTTTTTATTGTTTTTGGTGGAACCGGGGATTGAACTCAGGCCCCTGTGCTTGCCAGGAAGTGCTTATTCCACTGAGCCATCTCCCCGGCCCAGGGCAGCGTCCTTTTGATGATGTAACATGTTTATGCTCAGAGCTTCTAGTCTCCACTTGGAGGATTCTTAGATAAAACACAATCCTACCACATAGCAACCTAGCAATCTATTTAGGATTTGGGAGGCCCTTCAAACTTTATTCACTTTCCCCTAAATTAAAAGTTTATTAAGAGCCAGCAGGATAATTCAGCAGACTAAGTGCCTCTTTAGGCAAACACAGGGACCAGGGTTCGATCCCTGGCACCACGTGATGTCGTGGCCCCAGCCCTGGGTGCACTAAGCCAGGTACCGAGTTCAGCGTGGTGGCACATACCTGCAACCCCAGCAGTGGGGAGGCTGAAAACAGGAGGATCACTATGAGCCCTAGTTTCACAGTGAGACCCTGTACCAAATACATAAAAGAGAAAAAGAATTACCAAGTTTTATTTTCTAGTATCCTGATCCTCTTGGTGACAATGGGTTCACCAAGGTTTAATTAGATAAACTTACTCTGTCTGATGTAGCAGCTAATCTATCACTCCTTCCTCATTAACCCTAGCTTGGTTTCCATGTTCAGATTTGCTGAAGATCTCAGGGATGACTGGTCAGGGCAAGGTAGCCAGCAGCCATGCATAGAGGCAGGTGTGACCATGCAGTATTTTAAACACTCGTGCCAGGGCCAATTGTTGATGGCTGCCACTGTACGCATCAGGAGGCGTGAACTCATTCCCAATGACTAACAGATGATGTGGGAGAGTAAGAGAGAGATTGCTTGATGTTTCAAAGCACATTAAAGGTAATCTAGGGATTTATATGAAATAATTTCATTTGTTCTAAATTCGATCTCTGCTTCAGGCTTCCTCAGTCACAACTCTGGGATTCCTTTAATCTAAGCAAATGACACCCCCTGGGCCTGACCCTGTTTTGTGCTACTCTACAGTTTAAGCTCCCTCTGGATTTGGGTGATGACACAGAAAACAAGTTGAAAGACACTTTGTGGTTTGTAAGGAATATTTTTACATGGCTATGTGCTTTTGGTGCACACAGGCAGTTCTACCATCAAGCCACCGGTGCTGAAACTGATTTTGCTTACAAAGTTATAGACTCAATGGGATTTCTTCTTTTCCATGTTGAAAAGACACAGAGGAAACGTTGATGCAAATAGCCAGGAGGTTCTAGTTCTTTAATCATCAAGTATATACAAGGTCATGATGTCATTCCTCATTTATAACATATATCCAGTTAAGTGTTTTTAAGCAATAATACTTTACCTGGTTCTCCTCGACAGCACATCTTACAAAACAGTAATACAGCAATAGAACCCAAATGTGACACCTTATAATCCACTGAATCTATTCTGTGAATATGGATTTTCTGATATTACTTGTATATTGGTAATTGTGCAGACACACCTGTACATTTGCCAGTGAAATTTTACATTTGGTAAGAAATGGTGCGATTTTAACTGGAGTCAAGATACAGTGCAACTTCATTGCCACAATAATCTCTTGAATTGTTCATATTTTTAGATGTTTGCTTTTTAATGTTGAGTTTTGAAGCTCTTTATATATTTGAGATGCTAGCTTATTGTGACATAGGAAGTTTTAAACATTTTCTCCAAGTCTTTTTTTCTTCTTTCTCTTAACAGAACCTTGTGAAGAACAAATCATTTTAATATGTATGAGTCCAATTCCTCAGAATTTTCTTTTATGAACTATCTTTTTGTAGCATATAAATACTCCACCTAATCATGCAAAAAGTTTCTGCTGTCTTCTTATAAAAGTTTTACTTTTATGCATAACCCCATAGTCATTTTAGTCAATTCTTTAAAACCAGGTGTGGTGTACATCAAAGAACACCGGTTGACAAATGGTGTTCTAATGCCCCAGTGTCATTTGTTAAGATTGCCTTTCCTCACTTTGCATATTTTTCAAAATTAAGTTAAGTTTCCTCATGTGGATGTACTCCTGGGGTTCCTATTTTGTCTCATTGAATTTTTCCTCTGACAAGATTACATTATTTTATTATTATGCCAATAAAGTAAGCCTGAGTTTTAAGTCTAACAATTCCTCTTATTTTATTATTCTTCATTAGGATTGTTTCAGATATTCTAGAATTTACGCCTTTAATATAAATTTTGAGACATCTGTAAAGTTATGAAAACTATTAATCATCCAGAAAAGAAACTAATAAAACAAACTGATTTACCAAATTAAAAGATACAAATGTGTAAACTTAACTGAGGTAAAATATCTGTATACTAAAAACTAGAAGACATTGATTAAAAATACAGTGAAGGCAACACAAATAAATTGGGAAGATATCCCATGCCCATATTTGTGAAAATATTCATAGTAGCCATAGAAACCTATAGGGTGATGCAATCTGTCAAAATTTCAATGCCAATTTTCATAGAAATAGAAAAAAAAACTTATGGAAGTCATGCATAAACAAAGAAAAGACCCCGAGTAGCCAAAGTCATATGAGGAAAAGAGAACCAAGGTGGGGATATTATTCTGAATGATTTCAAATATATATTACAAATCCAAGGACATACAGGCAAATATTGAATTGGCCCCATTTATATATGGAGCCTGAAAAGTTGAACTCATACGATTATAGAAGGTTGGTTATAAGAGCCTGGCATGGGGCAGGTTGGGCAATGGAGAGCTTCCGGCCTCTGAAGAAGCATTTTGAGGTAGAGAGGGTATGCACATTTTAGTACTCTGATGCACAGCACGGTGGCTCTAGCCAATCATGTGCTATGTATTACTGAAAGAGGAAGTATTAAATAGCTTTACTAGAAAGAAATGACAAGTATGTAAGGTGCTAGATATGAATTAATTTAATTGTCCCAGAATACATACGATTATCATAAGGTCTCAAGGTAAACCATAAATATATATTTTTATCTGTCATTTAAACATCTTGAAATTTCAATGAAAGTTGCACTAAGCCTATGGACCAACTGGGGAGAACTGATATTTTTAGTATGTGGAGTCATAATATGTGTGAATATGCCAGGGGCAAAGGCGCATGCTTGTAATCCCAGCACTTTGGGAGGCTAAAGGCACTGCGAGTTTGAGCCCAGCTTGAATAATCTGACAGCTCAATGAAATCGTATCTTTCAATGAAATAGATAGATAGATAGATAGATAGATAGATAGATAGGGCTAGGTGGATGAAAGCTCTGGTTCCAATTCCAAGTACTGCTAAAAAAGAAATCTGTGAATAGTTAGTCTTTTGTTTTTCTTTGCATCAATGTTTTCATTTTAATCCTTCTTGCACTGTTTTTGTTATTAATCATTTAATAACTATTTAATTTTTTATAATGATTTTAAACAGTATTTTAAAAATTTGTTTCCACTTGTTTTTTAGTATATAGAGTTAAGACTAACTCTTGTGTATTGATCTTACATCCAGTGATCTTGCTAAAGTTACACTATACAAAGAATTTTTATAGTTTTTGATTTTCCTTATAGATAGCCATGACATTTTCAACTTGGAAATAGAAATAGTTTTGTTTCTTCTTTTGTAATGTGTATGCTTTTAGTCCATTTAATTTTTTTACACTGCTACATTGACTAGAACTCCCAGTAGATGTAAGAACAAGGGAGGTTACACTATAATATTCAGTAGCAGTACTGAGCACTGTCAGCTTTGCCTGTTGTTCATCCAGAGGGAGAGCCTACACTGTTCTTTATACCATAATTTTGTCATTTTTTGTCCAGATCTCATATTCTTTTTCTTAATTTTAGGGTATTCATATGATTAACTCCTCTGAATTCTGAATAATTTTTTTTTTTTTTTTTTTTTTTTT
>NDGM011191285.1:0-26722 GCA_002564305.1 Octomys mimax | reverse complement strand
TTTGTGTGGACCTAGAGTTAGGCAAATGGTGGAAGTCAATAGAGATAGTAGTTTGTATTCACTTAAGTAATTATGCATATTCCTGAGCCAGCTTTTAGCCCTCAATAAATGTGAGATGCTTCTGAGGCTCTGGGCTTGCTTGGAGAGACACTAATCTCAGTGAGACCTCTGAAGCTACATTCATCAGGTCTTCTTGTCATTTCTTTCAGCACTGACTCATAACATACAACAGGTTTAGGTGCATATATGTATGTAATTGGAATATATGTTATATTTAAAGCATATGTATGTACACTGCAATGAAAGTTCAGTGCTCACTCTTTTTTGTTAATTTTTAAAGATCTTTATTTATTTATTTGGTACCTGATCTCACCACCCAGCAGCTCAGACTCATCTGAGCTCCTCCCATCTCAGCCTTCCCAGTGCTGGGATTACAGATGTGTGCCACCACTCCTGGGTGTGGCTGGCATGGCATGCAGTACCAGGGATCAAGCCCAGGTCCTTATGCTTGCCAGGCAGGACTTAGACCACCAAGCTATCCTCCAGCCCAGTACTCACTCTTGTGTATGATTTGAGCTTATTTTTCTATCCTAATACATTCCAATTTATTAAGTTCCATTATTTATATATCAGAAAAGTTATAGCCAAACAAGTTATTTCCAAACCCTGCAGTTTAATAAACACTGTGGTGGTAAGGGTTCTACTTGTACCCCTGGAGTCTTAGACTTGGCTTCTCAGCCTTGTTTCCTCATTTGTAAAATGGACATAAGACTATTTATCCCGTCCAATTGTTGTGTTAAATAAAACAATACTTGGCCACAATCTTCAATGAGTGATAGCTTTTATAATAAAAATCATGAATTCTTATCTAGCCCACATCTTTCACTGTAAAGATGGGAAAGTGAGAGCTGCTGAAGATGCACAGGTTTACCAGGGGTCAATCCAGTAATGACAAAGTTTGGTACCAGAGTTTAAGCTTCTGACACATGCCATTACTGTAGGCACCTCCACAATGTCCTGCTTTTAGAAGCTGCATTAGCTGCTCAAGAGGACGAGTGACCAGCATGTCTTCACACATACCCCCCTCCTCTGCCTTTCGAGGGCCTCACTGGAACCTACTCCTATGCAGTATCCTGCTGAGAATTTTGTAAAAGCCTGTGTCCTAGGGAGACACGTGCTCTCCTACCTGCTGAGGATAATGGCTAGTAAATGGCTCTGCTGGTCAGAGGAGGAGGCCACAGGGGTGTTCAAATGGGGAGAAAGTCTCCGAAAGGGCTCACTTAGGCATTCTGAGTCCTCAGTGAGATTGGAGGTGGGCAGAAAAGACAGCAGGGTGTGAGGAAGTTTTGTGTCTGGTCAAAGGGAGCTGCAGGGCACATGCTCAGGGTTCTGTGGAGAAGCCACCAGGCACAGGTAAAGAGTCTGAAAGAAGAGCATGCATGCATAGCTTCATCTTAGCACAGGTGGAGAATGGGGCCCCAAGCCAGGGCTTTCCCATCCGTGATTCCTTGCGATTACCTAGTGGTTGCCCACGTCTAGGCCTTTGCGTGGATACTGCTTCTTGCCAAGAACACCATGCCTTTCAACAAAACTCAAACCTTTCTCTTCCTGAGGGGATAAAATGCAGGATTTCTCTTTCGTCTGACCCAAGTCCTCAACTAGAGGATGGCATGGTGGTTGGTATATCTGGGGGGACGTTTATCACTTTCTAGCTGTATTATGAGTAAGAATATAAGATCATCCTTTTCTACTAATGAAGGAGCCCTTCAAGGGGCAGAACCTCTGTATTTGATTTATCTCTGTGTGGTTTTTCAGCACCTAGCAGTTTCAAAACATATGTGGAGTGAATGGACCTATGAAAAATAGGTGAGTATATAGGTAGGTGGAGGTTATAAGACCGCTTCATATCATCAGGATAAACTGTTGAGAATGTATTAACAAGTTTGTGTTTTCCATATTAAATTATATGCCAGAGGTTCTCATGGTTGGGAGCTCATGGCATCACCCGGTGAGTTTACATAAAATACTGAAGCCTCCCCACCAGAAATTGTGTTTCAAGTGGCCAAGGCTAAGACCTGAGACATCCACATAGTTAACATTCCTTCCTTGCAATTGTAGTGCACAGTCATGGTTCAAAGCCACTGCTGCTGGCTGTCTGATTAGAAGGAAAATGATACATGGAAGCTCCTGGTAGCGTGGCTGGTACCAGCACATGTTCTAGCAATGTAGCTGGTCATGCTCTGTAAATGTACACAAACACATCCTTTCCTTCCCCCCTCTTGGGGGTTGAAACTATATTATACCTCCTTCTACGGCACGCAGAGCTGAGCCCAAGGGACAAGTTAAAGAGAGTGAAGTAGATGTTTCAGTGGGGAATGCAATATACTGTCCAGCGAGCCAGCCAAGAGGGTATGCTTTCCATTTTTAGAACTGCGATAAAATTGTTGTCCACTGTAGCATGCAGGGAGGCTTTGTGAGTCAGTTTAGAGTTGAGCTGATCGTCAGTTGGTGAACTGGAAAAAAAAAAAAAAAAAAAAAAAGCAGAAGAGAAACAAAGGTTTCTTAAAGACGGGGAGATGGGGAAGAGTCATGCGTCAGGCCCAGTGCTGAGTATTTGATATGCAAGATCTTATATCAGACTCTCAGGAGCTATTGCTGCTCTCGTTTTATACATGATGGGACATGGTTCAGAGAAGGTAAGTGATCTGCTTGAGGTCACGTGGATAGTAAGCTGTAGTGCTGAGATTTAGATGGGTGTTGTCCTGAGACATTATCTACTGGGAAAAACAGGGAGGGGGGTGCAGTGTGTAAAGTCTGGCTGAGTATATAGAATCAGCGAGGGAAGGAGAGGCGGACAGATGAGGAAAGCATGTCTGGGCGGGTTTGCGGAGAACAGTGCACCTCTGGATTTGGAACTTTACCTTGGGGGCCAGAACAAGGCATGCATTTTTGAGTGACATGATGAATGTGGCTGAAAGTACAGGGAATCAAGAGCTGGCAGGGTTGACAGGAGCCTTGGGGCAAGTTGTTTAATCTATAACTGGCCTAATGAGAAAATTGATTTCACCATTCCTAAATTCTTGCTGGGGATCAAACCCAACAATCCAACACTTTCTAGGAATGAAATTTGTAAGCCTCAGTGCAAATAGGTTTAGTAACCTCATTTTAGTCTTTATTCTCTCTAGGGGGGCCTTCAAAAGATGCGAGTGCTTTACTGAACACCTACTACACACCAGGTCCAGTGTTGGACCTGCAAGCTGTGGAGGAAAAGCTGTAGAAGGCTCGGTCAGTTCCGTCCGCGTTTCCCTGCCTGTGGCAATGCCCTCAGAGACTGAGCCAGGATTGACTCATCAGAAGCCTTCTATTATCTCCCAGCCATCTTTGCAGTGAGCTGCAAATGCACAGAATTGCCCTAACATTCCCAACTGGGTCTTATTTTCCAAGCCGCTTTCATCTGTTCCCTTGCTTTCCTTTGAACTGCATCCAACTTATCACTTTTTTCTTTTCTTTCTGGAAACATGATGCTCAAAATTGAACACAGCCATCCAATTAAGTCTTAACCACAGCCAACTAGGGCATAGTAATTGTCTAGCTTGTTTTACATGGTGAAATCTTATTAATAGGTAGATGGGGAGGAGGGTGCAAGTAGATGGGGGCCCACTTGAATTTTTCAAAGCAACACAAGACAAGGTGGGCAGCAGAAATTAATATGCCAAATAAGCTGCCTTGAAAACATGCTTATTTAATTTGGGGAAGCATGTTTTATTTGGGAAGGTTTGTAGTCACTTATTTTATTACTTTGACATTTTTATAGTTCTGGTAACTTTTTTAAAAATATAAGTTAAGTTTTTACTTAGGTACTGGGTAAAGCTGCTCTTCAGATGAAAGCTATTATCTTTTTCAGGGCTTAATGTTTCAGAGGTCTCAAGCTGCTGAATCTATAGGCGTTGCATGCATAACTGTGTATTTAGAATTTAAAGGGAGGGAGAGAGAGAGAGAGCAAGACAGAGACAGAGACAGAGATAGAGACAGAGAGAAGCACAGAGACACAGAGAGAAACAGAGACAGAAACAGAGAGACAGAGAGAGGCAGAGAGAGAAAGAGAAGGGGAGAGACAGAGAGAGACAAAGGGAGAAAAAGAAAGACAGAGACAGAGACAAAGAGAGACAGATACATAGAGAGAGACAGAGGAGCAGACAGAGAGATATTCATGTTCTGTCTGGACTTAGAATTACTTTTAAGTGAACTGAAGAAAAAAGAGGGGAAGGACTAAGAAGGAAGGTGTTTGGCTGAGTGACTGGAATACAATCTGTAGGCCTAGCAGGAAGATGAGAGCAACCCTAAGAGGAAGAAGAATGAAATACCAAAGCCCGGAAGGGCCTGGAATGTTCCAAGAGGTACAGTCCTATCAATGATGCAAAATTGATAGAGTGGAGGAGATAAGATTATTTTCCCGCTTAAGAAGAAGACAAGTAGTACTTAAATATTTGTACACTGTTGTTTAGTACACAGAAGATAAACTTTATCAGCTTGGTGATTTTGAGTGTACGGTTTAGCAGCAGTAAACACACATATCCTCATGAAACCAAAAATCCCCCATCTATGAAAAAAATTTTCACTTTCCAAAATTGAATTTGTTTATTTAACAATAAGTCCCCAGTCCTCCTCTCAGTCCCTGGAAACCACTCTTTTGTAGAAAAGAATTACTTTAAAGGGGTAGAAGGAAGAGAAACACCTTTATGTCAGGATTAACTAATTGTGTTAATGTTGCAAAACATCTTCTAATGACCTTCTCTGTATCATTTTCCTGCAGCCAAAGTTCGCCCTTGTCTTTTACAGAGGCTCTAACTCTACTTTCCTATCTCTCTTGTCTAACCAGGTTACGATGTCCCTGAGAACAGGAAAGCTCAAGCACCCCTCCCTTGGCTCAGAACCCCCGTATCATGGCTTAACACCCGCTAACTTTTCTTAAGTGTTTACTGCTTGCCAGTCACTGGGATAAAAGACCTTACACTTTTGCCTTTAGGATCCTCTCGGTGATTCTGCACTGAGAACTTGCTAAACCTGTCTTACAGATGACAGGCCACAAAAATCATAATTTAAATAATTTGCTCAAGGTCCAATTAGAAACTAGGATTTCAATTTAGTCAATCTACTTGCCAAACATGGACATTTTCGTCAGCATCTTTTTCTATAGGAAGATGGAACTTTCACATGCAGAAGTCATGTGGATGGTAGAAATCAATTTTCTTTCTAGGTTCCTGTTTCCCAGAACATAGTCCCAAAGCATAGCAGCAGATATTTCTTAAAACTGAAGAAAGGATGGGTGGGGTGGAAGTGGCACTTTTTCTATCTGAGGAAGTTTGGATTACACTGAGTTAAACACAAACATTATCCTACTTTGCAGGACTTGTGCCATAGATTATTTTTCACTTTCATGAACTTATTTTTCCCCTCACTTTATGATGGTATTCTGAATCCAGTATTCCATAGGAAAACTTGGGAAAATATAAGGAGTGGCTTTCAGAAGAATTTAACCACCAATGCCATCTGATGACTGGCCAATCAGAATGAGCAGTAGCCCTAATAGAGCGTGAGTTCTGGGACCTGTGGATGTGTGCTGATGTTAACTATCCCCTGGACAAAATAGAGCTCATTGTAACCAGTCTGTACTCTCAGCAGATGAATAATACAAGTAGTGTGGAATAACCAGGTCATGCCTCTGTCCTGGAGAAAAGGAGAAGCTCCCATCTGGAAGTGTTTGTTGGAGAAGCCGTGCTTGATTTGGTCATGAGCTTCCGAATGCCTGCCATAGTCCCCTGCCCAACCTGCAGGTGAGTACAGACAGATGACTAAGTAGGAGGAGCACTGGCTCCAGAGCCAGAGCATCTGAACACAGTCTGAGGTCCTTGGACACCGGAGGCCACTCCCCACTGCGAGACAGGCCTCCACTGCTTGTCTTTGTAGTGCATGGAGTGCAGCAGGTTACCAAAGTCCTTTTCCATATCTACTCTCTTGCAATTCCGTCTTCAGGAAAGCTCTTAGATTTAACTGATTTTTAGCTTTGCTAGGTAACCACGCTTCCTCCACCCCTCAAGTAGACAATGGATGTTTCCTCCTTAACTGTCAGACGACACTGCCACGAAGAGAAAGGCCTTGAGTTTCACATCTCATGTCTGTCTGATTCTCTTCCCTGCTTGACGCGGAGCGAGGAGTGAAGTATCTTTAACATTTACTAAAGGGCTCTAAATCTCTGTACTCTTCAATCTTTGATCATGTTAAATATTCTAAACTTCTTTTTTATTTAAACATGTTTGACCGGTCTAATCACGGTCTGATGTGCATTCCTAGCTCTCTCTCTCTTTCTCTGCATCTTCTGCAATGAGATGCGAAAGCAAGGAGGACACTTAGGAGAACTGTTTAATGCTTGTGTCAGTTCCATTGCTACTTAGTGGAAGTT
Source organism: Octomys mimax (assembly GCA_002564305.1). NCBI lineage: Eukaryota > Metazoa > Chordata > Mammalia > Rodentia > Octodontidae > Octomys > Octomys mimax. The sequence goes on along the minus strand of NDGM011191285.1, from coordinate 20,262 downwards.
GAAGCAATCTAACTTGGGGAACTCACTACTTTGATTGATGCTTAGGAAATTACCACAAAGAAACCCAAGAATGTACTTATTTGAAAATATTTGCCACTATGTTGTTTGTAAAGATGCAATATCTGAAATATGTTTTGTGCACAAAACAAATTTAAGTAAATTATGTTAGAATGATAATTCTATACAGACATTTAAGTTTTAATTTGAATATGATGGATAATTTAGGAGACACTCTATAGGTATAAACCCTATTACTTCCTACACTCAGGGTAGAAGGGGAGTGTGGACAAAGAAACTGGTTGATTTCTTTGGAAGGTGGGATTATGAATGAATTTTTTTCAGTCAGGCCTGTATTAATTGCAACATTCTTCATATAAGACACAGAGAAACAAATGTGTGGTGGAGTAAGCACTTACTTCACAATCAGACAAATTGAAATTCTTCTTACATTTGTATAAAATACTCAGAACAAATGACCTCTCAAAGTCTGGTGGGTAGAATGGGAAAATCTTTCCTTTAACTACAACCCAATTGAGCAAAATTAAATGGGACTCCTCTATTATTGTGTGGCAGAATAAGAGTCTGACCTTTGCTAATCTTGCTGATCCCTCTTTTAAACCATCAGTTTCTAGAATTAGCAGGAAGCACTGCAACATCCTGGTTCTATATTTGGCTTCCAGCTCCCCCATGTCCAAATTCTAGTGACCTTGGGCCAGAGATCTTTCTCAGCTTCAGTTTCTTCAGATAACTTTACCTGGTTCTTGAGCAACATTCTTCTTACCTAAGTTCAGAACTAGGTCAGAAAGAGACACATATGTCAGCAAGAGAGAAATCTGAATTAGCAACTTTACTCCTTTAAAACCTTTGGGGGCCGGGGAGATGGCTCAGTAGAATAAGTGCTTCCCTGGCAAGTGCAAAGGTCTGAGTTCAATCCCCGGTTCCGCCAAAAAATAAAATTAAAAAAAAAAACAAAAAACAGCTCCAAATAAAACCTTTGGGAAACTATTATCAAGAATTCACAATGTGGTTGATTTCCTAATCCAGATCTTTCCCTCCCAGCCACATCCAGTGCTGCAGGACCATAGAAACTCCTATCCTGGAAGAGAGCACAGCTTTCTGTCCTTATGGAAGAGAGGGCAGAAAGCAGTCAAGACAAGCAGGTTGCGAGCATCAACTTCCCTTTCCAAATGCACAGGGACTGGTGTTGTTCATTCATCAGGCTCCTTAGGGAATATTCTCATCTAGGCTGCCCTTATGGATAAATTGTTAGACCTTTGTAGCCATGTGAAGGGAAGCAACACTGAATCTGGTCAAGAGTAGGGACCGGGCATGAATCTTGGTTCCACAATTCCTCATTGTGGGGCCTTGGGAAACAGATAACCTGCATGCGCCTTGGTTTCTCCATCTACAAAGTGGGGATAGGAGCAGTAACGACTTGTAGAGTCTTTGTGAGGATTGAGCAAGCTGATACCTTTAGAGAAGCCTCTGGAATATAGTAAAAATGTTTGCTAAATATAAATAAGTAATGAAGACATAGGCGTTAATTATAGGCCTTCCCCACTCCATCTCTTGAATGGATTTAGGGCACAGTGAGATGACATGCTGATCACAGCTATTAATGAATATTTTAGTGAGATTTCTTATCATTTGAAATCTGCCATCTTTTTACCTTTTAGTTGGAAGAAAATTACTGTGTAAACTGGCAATAGGAAAGATTCTGAGCTAGACTGCCCCCACGAGTATGTACAGAGTTTTAAACTCCAGATCCATAGCTTTCTTCATCTCTCCCTCTCTCCTCAATTTCTTGGTTAAATTCCCAGCAAGATGAGGATTATTTATAATTTGGCCCTAACTGCAGCCCAGCAGGAGAACATGTTAATGAGTTCATTAATTAATTAGCTTGTATTTGCATAGTACTTTAGCATTTGCAAAGCCCTTTTGGATTCATTCTTTCACTTTATGATCTCAACACCACAGAAGGAAGGAGGCAAGGGTTATCCAGATTTTCAGACAAGGAGGTTGGGGTTCATTGAGGCTAACTCATTTGTCCCAGACAGCTAGCTTGGCGGCAAAGCTAAGATCAATCCCAGATATCCATTCGTTTCAGACTGGGACTGTAGAGACTTACAAGTCGTCCTTTAAATCCTAGCTATAGTCTATAGTACCTGTTTGATCCTAATCAAGTTATTCTGGCTTTATGATCAATAGATTGCTAATCTTTATAACAAAGATAAAAGCAGATTCAACTTCATTAGGACTAATATGAATATTAATCAAGATAATACATAGAAGGCACATGCTGAACTGCTTGGTGCATGTTAAGTAATGCCACTATTGTTACAAAGAATAATGATAACTTCTACCAAGAATAAATGGTGTGGATTATGAAGGATCGTGTACAAAGAACACTGGAGGAAGAAAGGTTTAGGCTTACGTCCTTTATGTGGTGTGCAAACTGGATGGTGTTTTCTGACATGCAGGATCTGAACCTTGATGATTCAATATTGATGTGTGTGTGTGGAGGGGTGATAGAAGATAAATGAAAAACCCAAAGAACAAAACTGGTCTATACTCCAGTGAGCATGGTGAGGGGAAATGCATTTACTATGTTTAGGGGAAGGAAAAAAATTGTTAGGGAATTGACCTTTGATGTAGAGTGGATGGGCTGGACACAGTGGAGTTTATATTTAATACAGTGCTATATGTCACTGTGGCTGTAGGGATTGCTCTGATGTGAGCACAGTGATGACATACGAGACCTGCTGATGAAGATGGGGTCATGTTCACAGGCACAGCTCACTCATAAAGGAGAGAGGCTGAGTGACAGAAGCCCGTGGGCACCTAGTGGTGGAGATGGTGGTGGGAGACCTGGCATGGGGGGATTCTGATGATAAGATCAGCTGCCAGTGATGAGAATTAAATTGAGAAGGGTTTGGAGTTCATGAGAGGAGGTTTACAGTTTTGTGTTATATTATGTAAATAATGCTTGGATACTTTTTCATTTACTTAATATTTAATTTTTATCTTTTAAGGAAAATAAAAATTAGGAAAAAAAATAGGTACCATATAGAATTTCACTAAACACGATAATAGGAATTCAACAATGGTTGTTGTATTGCATATTGGTCAAATTAATTGTTTAGATTACCAGATGTAAGCATATACAATTGGCTTAAAACATTATAAAAAATTAAAAAGGAGAAAAAACAAGCATTAACTGCTTCTTTCAATAGGCCAGCAGGAACAGCAGTACAATTATTTAAGCTGTTCTGTGTATATACATAAATATTTCTTTTTCTCTTTCTTCTTTCCTTCCTTCCTTCTTGCTCTCTCTCTTTTTTTCTTTTGGTATTTTAGTGCAGGGTCTACAGGGCCTCACTACACAGATCGGACTAGCAGTGATCCTCCTGTTTTCAGTCCCCCAAGCGCTGGGATGACAGGCACGTGCCATCACATCCAGACTCAGTCACCTTCTCAGCACACCCTGGGGGAGGGGCCGGCAAGGCTTGTGGTGCTGGGGATGGAAATCTGGCCTCTGCGTCTTCCTAAGCAGGCACTTTAATCTGCTGGACTATCTAGCCTGTCTCCCTCCCTCCCCCCTCCCTCCCTCCCTCCCTTCCTTCCTTCCTTCTTTCCTTCCCTCCCTCCTCCCTCCCTCTTTCCCTCCCTCCCTTCTTCTCTCTCTCTCTCTTTTCTTTTTCTTTTTTCCTTTTCCTCATCCAAGTTGTTCCTTCCCCTTAAACAGATTCTTTCCCTTTCACAGTATCTATTGTACCTTTCAGATCCTATTTACTTTTTCAGGTTCTTATACTAGCAAGACAATGCAAGTTTACTCATGTGGGTCTGGTTTATTTCACTTATGAGTATGGTCTCTAGTTAAATGTATTTACTCGTAAAAGCTTAAAAGTTCATCTTTTTTATAGCTGAGTAATACTGTACTGTATAAAAATACTACATCTTTTTTTTATCCATTCCTCAGTTGATGGAGATTTGGGTTGTTCCAAGATTTAGCTGTGATAAATTGCACTACTAAAAACATGTGTGCACATATATTGCTGTGGTATGATGTTTTCAGCTCTTGTAAGAAAAACTGTTCAACATCATTGCTTATGTTAGAAATGCAAAACAACATTGAGATTTCATCTCACACAAGAAAGAATGGCTATCATCAACATGTCAATCAATAATAAATGCTGGAGGGGCTGTGGGGCAAAAGAAACCCTTTTCCACTGCTGGTGGGACTGTAGATAAAACCACTATGGAAATCAGTGTGGAGATCTAAAAAAAAAAAAAAAAACAAAACTATGATGGGAGGTCCAATACAACCCAAGTATTCCTCTCCTGGGTATTTTTCCAGAAGTGCTTGTCTACTTTTTCCAACAAGAGAGAATAATTTTACCTGATTTATGTTTCAAAAATATTTCTCTGATTGTGAGTATATTGGGTGGATTAAAGATGAATGTTTCCATGAGAACATATGGTAGCTTATCCTGAAATATTCTTAAAATGTAATGTACTTTTTCCTCCTTTCAAATTTTATACTGCATTGTCCAAGGGTCTCTTTGATTTCTAAGCCTTAAGGGTAAAGTTTGGAAATGTTGTCTAGAAAATACAAGAGATCTTCCCATCACCAAAGGCTTAGATTCATAAATTTATGGAAACATAAGATGGTGAGAAAGTTCAGAGACTTCATCTAATTCCCAATTCTCATGGAAAAAAAAAAAAACCTTGGATAACGATAATCTTTGCTCATTTCTCCCTGGGCCTCTGGCTCTGCACAAATCTGAGCTGGAGATTCTGTCACGTATGTTTTGCAAGTTACCTAGTTACTCAGGGCAAGTTCATCTTCACCGATCACTCACTGAGGTACCTGAAGAGCATTTTCTCCTCTGCTGTCAAAGAGTACTTGGTCCAATAAATACAGACAATGCTACCGTGATGGTTAACTTTAATGTCTCAGTGTGACTAAGCCAAGAGATGCCCAGATCATTGGTAAATTTTTATTTCTGAGTGTGTCTTTGAGGGTTTTTCCAGAATATTTCGGTGTTCAAGGAAGGAGAGTTCCAAGAGCCTTCACTAATGTGGGTGAGCACTATTGAATCTGTTGATTCAAATCATACAAAAAGGCTCAGAATGTGTAAGGTCGCTCTCTTTCAGCTGGGACACCTGTCTTCTCCTGCCCTCAGACACGAATGCTCCTGGTGACTGGCGTTCGTGGGTCGCAGGTCTTTGGACCAGGACTGCACTATGCGCTCGCTGGTTTTCTTAGTTCTTCAGCTTACAAACAGTAGACTTTGGGATTTTCTTATCCTCTGGAATCACAATCGCCAATTCCCACAATAAATCTTTACGCTTTTCTCTCAACACACATGCGTGCTTGCCCATGTGTGTGCACATACAGTTGTATTTTGGACATTTGCAATTCACATTGGACTCTTAAAAGCTCTGAAGGATAAAACAACAAAAACAGTGAAAAGTATTTCCCCAAATTAACTGAACACAGAAACATTGCTGTTTAAAAGACAGAATACCTTCTATATATCGCTGTGGTGCATTCAGATCAAGCTAGCCTTCTTTTCTTCTTTTCTTTCTGAGACAGGATCTCATTATGCAGTTTAGGCTGGACTTGGGCTCACTTGCTAGCCCAGGCTGGTCTCAAACTCACAAGGACCCTCCTGACTCAGCCTCCTGATTGCTGAGATTATAGGCCTGCACCACCATGCCTGGAAGTTTTTTTTTTTTTTAACCTTATAATAAGTAAGATTTGTACATTTGTGAGAGGTGTGGAAGTATTTACTCTTACAATTCATTTAGAGTCTAGTTTGAATGTATGGATGTTCTTGTTTTTGTAAAAATATTCCAAGTTTGGAGTCTTTTGGATTGGGTCACCTAACTTATAAGGATGGATTTGGGAGTGCATGGTGATGCATAAGAACATAGCTATCTCTCTGATGTGACTATATAAGTGCCTGCAGAGTTTCTCTCTCTAAGCAGCCAATATGCACAGGCTTTCTTATTATAAAATATCTTAAGGAGTAAGAGTTTGAATTTTTTTCTCACCCATGTATCTGTATCTTGTATTTGCAGAAAATTCATAATTTATATTTTGGCCAAACAAATTATTCACTCAGAATATGGCATTTTTGATCTGATGGTTTATCAAAGTGAAATTTTGGCTAATTGTTTTTAACAAAATCAAGTGAAAGAAGCTAAAAATGCCTTTATTTTGTAAAAATAAAAGTATAGAAACATCACTAAGTACACATGCACTGGAACGCAACTAGTACATCACTATTTTGTCAGATAGGCTTGAATACTAACCAGCCCCACCCCTTCTTTGGCATGAAAAAGACATTTTCCAGTTTCCTTCGAAATTAATTTAGGGTCACTTAACTCGATTTGAGCCAATTATTATGTGGGTGGAAGCAACTGTGTTCAATTTCCAGTCTTGACGCTGATCCTTTTTTCTTTTTCTTTCATGGTGAACATGAAAATCTTGGGTTGAAGATGAGGCCGTTCTCCTGCATCACCTCTGAAGGAGAACCCCAAGACACCTGCCCACCCTGAATACACCATAGCTGAAGCAGAACCAAACTTCTGCAGTATTAACCACTGAGATTCCAGGGTTTCTGGCTTACTGCAACCTTGCCTGCCCTATTCTGACTCTGCAATGCACGTGTCCTGGACTTCAGTTTGGTTCATGTGTTGGAACACTGTCCATTGGGAAGAGGCTTGATTCTTTAAGTTGTAAGTCTTTGGATAACTGAAGAGAATCAGGCAAGTACTAATGAAGCCCACTTTTTAGGTATGGCTTCAAAGTGGCTCCCAGCAGCTCATGGGTGTCGCCTAGGAATTCCAAACTCTGGCTTTCTGTCTTCCACTCCGGTTCTCATTCACCATACTCTCTTTGAACTGGCATGCCGTAGGCAGGTGCAAAATCAGTCCAGATATTTAAGAGCCCACATTTCAAATTATAGTCTGAAACCAGAGTAAATTAATTATCAAAACTTTAGATCCAAAGATACTTATAAAATAAGATACAGGAAAATTTCTAACAATTGGCTTGTTTTTTCTTTCTCTGCTAGTTATATATTATTTATATCTTATAATTTTTAGTGACTACTCAAAGATATTAAAATGAATAGCATTTTTAAAAAGACTAACATGAATTTTGCTTTTCCATCTCCTAGAACATCCAAGGACTTAGAATGCTTTAATTCTTTTTACTCATTTGACTATTTTGTGTTATTTCACTGTATGTTCTAACTTTATAAATATTAAACCTCACAAGTCATCATTATATTTATTATTTTTACATAAAGCTTATATTTATGTTGATGTAGTACATCTCTGTTTATATGTGCTTCAGCTGATATACTTTTCTTGTGATCTGGAATATATTCTTTATCTATATTTTCTGTAATAAAGATATATGAATTGTCTGAGTGTTTGTTTGTCTGTAATTGTCCATTTTGCTTTCATTTATTTTCCCTCTGATTACAGAATTTTAGGTTCATACTATTTTCTTTCAATCTTTGAAGATATGTTGTTTTCTTCTGGTCTCAATGACTTCTGTTTAGAAGTCAGCTATAATCTTATTCTTGTTCCTTTGAAGATAACACACATTTTTTTCCTCTGGTTGCTTTAAAATTTTTCTATGTGTCCTTGAATTTCTTGTGTCTTGGCCAATGGAATTCATAGTGCTTCTCAAGTGTGTGGCATGATTTGTGAAATCATTCACCACTATGATCATTCATCAATGTTGGAAAGTTCTTGGTAATTGTTTCTTCAAATCTAACTTTTATTACTTTCCCCTTGTCTAGGACTCTAGTCATTGGAACTTTTTACAAGTTCTCATTGTCTTATTTGATTTTAAAAAAATTCTGTTGTTTTGATCTCTTTGTAATTTGGGTTCAATACTAAATTTTGACATATCTTTCCATTTATTAAAACTTTTCATGCTCTTTGCTGTTTTCTGATATTCTACCAGTTGTGTTCTGATTTCCATTATGGTATTTTCCATCCTAGAATTCTGTTATCATGTTCTTGTACAGTTTCCAGTCCTCTACTTAAGTTATGCATTTTGCCTTCAAACTGCTTGACTATATTGACTTTCTAGACAGAACTTGCGTTTACTTCTGACAGTCAGAATAAGGGTGGCATTTTAAAATTGAATCATATGGAACTAATTTGAGGCTGGGTTGTAGTATTTTTAAACACTTCTTTTGTGCTTATTTATCCATACTCTTGTCTTTCAAGTTTCCCAAGAGAAATCTTCCTTTTTAGCAGGTCCTAACCTCCAGTTTTAATTACTCCCATTCCATGAGATTATTATATTCAGGGCTTGGCCTTTCAGCCATTCAGATGTCCCTTTGATCATCAAGTGTCTCTAGCAGGGAAGCAGCATGAAGTTGTAGGCTGTATTTTCTGAACTCTTCTTTGTCTGCATGTCAGCCTCTCATGTCTTGGTAGCTCCTCAGAAGTCTTCTGAATAACTGTTTTCACAATTGATCTAATTGATATGACTTCTAGTTGTTTGTCAATGGATTTCTGGTGTGCGACAAACCAGCCTACTATATTCAAAAGCAAAATTTCCTTCATAAGTATTTTCTGGTTTTAAGAAAAGAGGGAAAGAATTGTTTTTAGGTTTCTTTTCTTCACTCATTTTCTTTTGCAGAGTCTCTGGTTGCATTTAAATGTAAATGTGATTCTTTATGCAGAATTGGGCAGTTATGGTCTCAGAATAGAATTTCTGAAAATTGGTATAATTAAGGGAATGTATCTGGTCCTTAAAACTCCAAGAACATATTATGGTTCTGAAAAATGTTTCAAATCTGGAGAAGGAAAGTGCACTGGGTAATGGGAGACAGAGAACCTTAAGCTCAATGCTGGAGTCTTGTACTAGTTCACATCTGCCAGATGTCTTTCTGTTCTCTATTCAGAAATCATCCCCTTAGTGAAGTGAAGCCAGCACTGCCTTTTTACTCGCTAAAAGAGCTAGGAGACATTCATTAGGAGATATATTATGCTGGAATTTGAAGGGATAGGAAGTGGGGTAATAGTTGAGCCTCAATTACTGCTTTCCTTATGCGGTATTAAAGCATATTAAATGAACCACTATAATGTAAATAAATCACAGAACTACTTTCTATAACAATAGAAAATATTTAGGAAATAAAGTGTAAAATGACAATTTAGGCTACTTTTTCTTAACATAGCTGGTGCTAACATAGCACCTTATGCACAGTAGTTTATACATTATTTTTGCAAGGAGAAGTAGTTGAAATTCAGAAACATGTATTTGAAAGTTTGAGCTAGATGATCTTTACATCATCAATGTTAACCCTTTTCTTTTACAAATGAGGAAAATGATTGATGCAGGAAAGAGAGTGAGGTAGGCCTGCTTGGGGTCCTGGGAAGATTACAATGGCCAACTCTTTCCCATTTTATTTTCCACTGACGTGGCTCCATTGGTTAAGTTGATCTAAGACGGTACATCATGATTTTCCGACTGGATGGTATGCCTTCCGTTGTTTTGATAAAAGCGTCTCTACCTCTATCTTTGAAGGGAGAACCATCTGCTATCAGTATTTAGCCGCTGGCATTTAAGGGCACAGACACCTGGGCTTAAATGGGAAGACAATATTTAAGTCAAATGTCAAGTGTAATTTTTGAAATGCAAATCCCTGTTGCTGTCAGAGGTAATTATCAAAATGTGGATCTGAACAGAGTAATGTTATTTCAGCCAGTGCCCTAGAAGTTCATGTCAGGAAGTGGATTAAGACTGACTTTTTCTTTTTCCTTTATTAGATTTTCTATGAAGAAAAACTAAAACCTCTCATTTTTAATTTGTATCAAATGACCCTTTGCTGACGTGTTGTCTGTTGATATTGATGTACTACCTGGGCTAATTTGGAGTCAAGTTGTTTTGTAATAGTTTAGAACATAGCTTATGAATTAGCTATTCAGCAAGCCTACATTAAAATTAATTTGGTAAAGTATACATTAGCATGCTTGACACTTCTGTAAGCATAGATTTTAATAGATCAGTGTATGGGGGGGCATGACCAGTAAAATCAAAACTGCCTCAAAGAGATGGAAAGAGAAATTTGCCATCTCACCCTCCCACACACTGCAGGACTGAGCTCTTCAGTCATCAGCACAGTACATCAAATTTAAGAGTCTTTAAATATTAAATATCAGCATGCGCCCTGGAATGTAATAAACCCACTTTTCAAATAATGTTTCATTCTGCGACATCAAAATGTGTGAGGAATTTTCTTTTAAATATACTGTAGAAGTTAATTAAGTTCACTCAAGTTTATTACGTGGATTCACTAAGACTACATTAGGATATTTACGATCCACCCAGAATGCAATTCACTGAAACTTTTGATATGTTGATAAGTGATAAGGATGTCATTTGAGGTTTATTTTTTAATAATAATTTAATTGTCATTGTAAAATGCCTCATAGTTAGGACAGATTAAATTGCCACCAAAACCATTACTAAAATTCATAACCTCTATAAATGTAAAGTGTTTGCTACTGTGTCATAAATAAAAGCACTTGTTCCAGGAAAATGAGGTCCCTGAAATAAATTAAGAAAACCAAAACATATAAATGCATTAGATTGCAACAATTTCGGGTTCCTGATGGGAACACAGCTGAGTGGGGAGGTGGATTCTTTTACTGAGCAAGGGTTACTTATGATCTCAATAAATCTTGGGTCCTGGAGGATTTTGACTGTGTTATTTTCTATCTCATTGGCACATTGGAGGGTTGTTACCTCTCCTGATTCCAAAAAAGACAGGAGAACCAGGCAACTTTAGAATAAATTACATCACCAGCAATGTGACCGTGTCCAACGTGCACAGCCTTCTTCAATGTCACATTCCTTTTCTGCCAAATAGGGTCACATTTTCCAACTGTTTTGAAGGAAGAGAAGCAAACTGGCTTTTTTCATGAGGACCTGTCTGGTCCTTGTAACTGCTAGACTTGTATGAATTGAGAATCGTTTTCTGGTCTTTTAATTAGCTTGGACCTTCTCTATGTTATTTGTGTCTATTTATTCACAGTATCCATGTGGTTGCAACTATGTGCTCAGAGACTTGTTTGCTCATTAGGGAGTGGACCACTCAAGGCAAGAATTTGGTTCATCTTTGCATCCTTTGTGCCCAACACATCATCATTCACAAGCAGAGGAGTTATAGATCTTAATGGAATAAGTAGATCAGTGCCTCATTGATGGCATTTGTGGAGGACAACCTGGGAGACTCTCCCTGAAGGAGGAACAGTTGCCTCCATTTTGCCTGAACCTGACCCTGTTTCCATGTATTGATACGTGCAGAGCTGGCCAGGACCTTTCCTTACCCCTTTAGTTGGCTGTAAGCAATACATATGGTTTCCAGCTGAGTTGCTGATGGTGGTCTTCGAAGATGGCAGGCAGAGTTTCCCTGGATCTTCCTGTTGTTCCCTTGTGTGAACTGGGATGGAGCACTGGTCCCAAAACATTAGATACTGCTTTAACTGTGTTATGCAGATTAATCTTTCTGCATATCCTTCTCTCTGCACATCACAGAGGTAAATGCAGGCTTCCTACCTAACACAGTTCGCAGCACTCAATGACTTCCCACCATTCTCACAGTCACTCATCCTCAAGCCACTCCCTTCTTTACAAATTACAAAAACAAGGTTCAGCCCTGGGTCAAAGCCTTTGTTCTGTATGGAAATCATTATGGATGGACTTAAAACCCCTTGATTTTCCATAACTACACATATGCCTTAGGGTCTTTGGTTTTGCCATGGTTTGTACTAGAAGTGGTAGATTGGAATTAACTCTTAGATTTCCAAAATCTTTTCCATGGATTACAAATATAAACTTTCTGTGCTGACAGAAAGACTGAGAGGGGCTCTCTATATCTATGTACAAAGATAATATTTTCTAATGTTTAAGAGTTATATGAAAAAGATTCTCTTAAATGTTCACCTTTGATTCATGGCAACTCAGGATTGGGGCAAGGTTAACTTCGTAGCAGAAGAAGTTGTGCAGGATAGAAGATGGATGAGAAAAACTGGCTAATTTATCCACAGAAGTAACATCCATCAGAAATCTGTTAAACATGGGCTGGGGAGATAGCGTGGTGGTCTGAATGCCTGCCTGGCAAGTTCAAAGACCTGAGTTTGATCTCCAGTATTGCATCTGCTGGCCGTAAAACTGGGCCATACATGTAATTCTAGCACTGGGGAGGCTGAGACAGGAGGATCACTATGAGTCTGCACTGCATAGCGAGACCCTGATTCAAATAAATAAATAAAAAAATTTAAAAAGTCTGTTAAACTGATAGGAAATGCATCAACCATGGAACTCACAGAGACTCAGACATGAGCTATCTGGCCAGCCCTCAAACATGGAAGTCACAAACAGTTCATTGTCTTTGTTAGAAATTTTTAAAATATGCAGGAGCAGAAGAAAGGGTTCAAGAAAATGATCATTATGGCCATGGTTTAGGATATACAACAGGTACTTGTACTGGTTAAGAAATACTATCTGGGCTCATTCATGAGCTTTTCTTATTGAGAAAGAAAAATAGAAATTGAATTGAGAGTTAAAAGATCTGGATTTTAGTCCTGACTCGGCCACTCTTGCTCTGTGACCTTGAGTCAATTATTCTGTCTCCATTCCTCTCTGAACTTCAGTTTCCTCATATAAAATGAAAGGGTTGTGATGATCTAGGCATCCTTCCATCCACGCAGACCACGACTCACATCTGCATGGCCCAGTCACTCTAAGAGGTGGAAAAGCTGTCAGGTCAAATGTGTGGAGAGCTTCAGCTTCTATTTCCTTGAGAAAAGGAACATGAAGTTATCAAAGGTAAAGAAGACCTAACATTTCCACTTCCTCATAGCTCAGTTCATATCATTCTTTTGAAGTCAGAGTCAAACTAGAGAATGATTACAAACTTGTAAGACAACCAGGATAAAAAGAGACTGAATGAGAATGAGAGGTTCAACTTCTTGGCCCTCACAGCCAACTTCAGCCATACCTTCTAAGTCTGGGTCCCTACTGTGTTTAACAACCCAGCAAGACATGACCTTGAACAGACTTCTCAATTTCTCACCCAGACATGAAATAAAACAAAAGAATCCTTATTAGTGTGCTGGAAATTCAGGGACAGCAACCAGGAAAAACTAATAAAGTTATAAAAATTCCTTCCATTTTAATAGAAATTTGTGTTAGTACAATAAATTAATGTAAATGTCACTTTAAAAATAGAGAATAAAATCCTAATAAAGTTGGATGCCACCACAGGGGTGGTACATTGAAAGAATATCTGATTAGATTTCAAAAGTTGCTTTGTAATTTGTGAATAATATCTTCCAGTTCATTAGATCTGCTGCTTCAGAGTGAGATGTTCAGCCTAAGAGGGCTTGCATCTCTCTTCAAATCCCATATTAACATGTAGATCACAGAGGTGGTGTTTAGCATTTGTGTGAGTCCTTCTCAAATGTTCTGAGCTATCACTCAGTTCTTCTAAAGTCAAGTGTAAGGATGGACCAACAAAGGCTCTGGATCCCAGGAAAATTAAATAAATAGTGATCATACAACAAATTGGAGTCTTCCATATGTCCTGCAATTTATCTTTCTGCAAGGTAGAGAACAGCTCTCAATCATGTCTGTGTATGCCAACTAATCAGGCATATGCACATCATGGCCATGTAATAAATGCTGATTGGATTGCAGGTTCTGCCAGTATTAGGCTGTAAACACATCTTTCATTGGGAAATCTTTAGTTGCAAAGATTCATGGAAAAACACTTTCACTTGAGACTCTAATAGTCTCTGTTGCTTTCATCTCATTCGACCTTCCAACAGCTAATGACCCCAAGAAAGAGCGTTTTTCATAATAAATGCAAAACATACCTGGCATCAGAGCTGGCACAGAAGAGATCTGGTTCTATATAGGCATACAGTAAGTGAGAGAAATGGAGCAAATCTCTCTTTTGCTCTGGTCTCTGGCTTCATCATCTAGTCTAATAGAGTAGAGTCTAGATGAAGTTTTCCACCCAAAACTGGCTCCACAAAATGCTCTTACTAAAAGGAGTCCTACCCACCATGGCTAAGTATGCTTGATAAAGAAGTGAACCATGTTTATTTCCAAGTAAATGCCCGGAACACATGAGCATGGTAAAGGATGAGAAGCCCTGGCAAAACAAAGCTGTGGGACTTTGTGTAGTTCCTATAAAACATGTGTGACTTAAAGAAGCTGGTGTGTGAGTGAGTGTGTGTGTGTGTGTGTGTGTGTGTGTGTGTGTATTACTAGAACTGAATCCAGAGCATTTGCACTGAGTGTGCTGGATTACAGGTGTGTGACAACCTGCCCAGCTGAAGAATTTGCTTTTGTGAGAAATGCCTATTGATAGATTTTAGATGTTTCATGGAGTGAAATTTAATTCTTGGGTAGATGATTTCAAGGATTCTTCTATCTCCATATTTATTGTTTGTGTCTCTTTCTCTTTTGTAGCATAAGAAAATTCTGAGACTCAGAAAGAGGAAGTAACAAAATCAAATGACACATGAATTGGCAGTCAGGTATTTCCTCCTAAGGTCTGAATATGTATTCCTTTGCTTGGCAATGCTTATACTACAAGGAACAGGGAAAATACATGACTCCACTATTGCACACTGAAACACTTACACTGAAATGTGTGTGTATACGTATGTTGGACCCCAGGATTTGAGGAGGGTCATCCATGAAAAAAGAGTAGGGAAAAGATTACAGTGATTACCATGAGAACAGGGTGGATGGAAGTCCCTCCTGAGCAGGCTTTGTTGACTTAGACTGAAGTAAGGATAAATTTTGTGTAGTATTCATGATTACATTTTCTTTTTAGATTATGTCTTTAGATGTATACGGCTGTAGAAGTCTCTTCAAAAGTTTATGCTACTCTTTGGTGCCTAACACATGGTTGGTATTCAGCATTCTTTTGAGATTGAGTGTGTGAAAGAATAGATGAAAGAATAAACCAAATGCTAATTGAATCTCTAAGTATTTTAAAGCTAAGTGCCCACCAGCTCCAGTAAAATGGGCCAGGATGGAAGCAACGTTATTAGAGAATCTAGGCTTAAACTAACTGCCTTTACTGCAATCATTGGCCTTTGAATTCCAGTCTTCTGTTAGCTTTCAGTTTTGTTTCTAACTTTACCTCTGGCCATACTTTACCTTGGAGATCTCTTACATTAACACAACACATTAATTTTTAAGGACAGACAAGGTCTTCTTGGCTGCATACACCTCTCTTCTGAGGGAAAATTTGTTTGTATTTTTAAGTAATTAAAGCCATCCAAAAATGATTCTAGTGAGATGACTCTGTTCCAGGGAATAACACAGCACAGGGGATATGGCGATCTGCAAAGTAAATAGGAGAAGGTGCTAGGATTCAGGACAGAAATGCCTAGCTCCATCTTGGAGGTCAGAGGAGGATTTAGAGGGGAGTGGAAAGCTAAAGTGTTATCTGGAGAATAAATAGGACTTAGCAAGAAAAACTAAAGGATAAGTGAAATGCTGCAGACAGAAGGAACAGCAGGTGAAAAAGCCTGAATGTGAGAAAAAACAAGCTACATTTGGAAAACAGAAAGGTGTTCTGTGTAGCTGGGGGACTGCATGTGTGAATGAGGTGATGGTGCTGTAAGCATAGAGCAGATAACAGAGTAAATTAATGCCATGCCTTGGTGTACACGTGGCATCGTGAAGGGGGGCCCTGGAGGGTTTCCAGCAGGTGTATGATGAGAATTGATGCTTTAGCACAAATTGGCTCTAGAGCCACATGTGACTTCTGAGGACCGACCAGACTAAGAAAAGCAGAACTCAAGGATTCTAATTAGGAGCTTTCTACAGTCCTTGGCAAAATGATTACGTCCTGGGCTAGATAACAGTGGGAACCAGGAAACGGCTTTATAGTTTTTTTTTTGTTTTTTTTTTTTTTTTAGCAAGTTGAATCAGATAAAAGTTGCATTAACTTGATGGTTAATTAAATGTGAGAGACGAGCAAGAAAGATGAATTACATACCACTCTCGGTTTTGTGGTCTGACACATAGGTGAAAATTGGCAGAAACCGTTCATTGATATCGGACAAACAAGAAGAGGAAGAGGTTTTTAATGCTGAGGATTTCATGAGCTGTTATTTGAGTCTCTGATTCAAATTACTTGTCCACAACTGTAACCATTTATTTGTTTAACTAGCCCAATCACCACACAAAAGACAATATATGAAAAGAAATTCAGATTCTGCTGAGACAAAAGAACCCACATACCCAACTGGGTATCTATCCACACATGAGTTGGTGGGTTCTGTCCAATTTAAGCAAACAATCAGAAATAGTTTGTAACAACTAATGGTCCATCGGGCTTTATATCTGAGGTCACTTACACCTTTGAACATTAAAATAAACCTAATAATAAAAATACTTTACGAAGTACTTGTGATCTCTATGGATTTTATGTATCTTTGATGAGTTGGAAAAAGAATGGAACAGCTTTTGCTCAGTGCATTAACTTGCAGCTAAAGTATTTGTTTCAGGAGGAAATCTCTTAACTTACATGGATTATTTTAGGTGCACCCAGGTGAATCCTATCAGAAGACTGAAAAAACTTAGTAGATTGTATGAGCCACTGTTAGGAGAATTTGGAATATTTTCTCTTGCAAAATAGGAGCTATAGAGAAGCTTCTATTTCTACAGAAGAACTGCTCATAGCCATATACATGGCTCTTGTAACTAAGGCATTGCTGAGGTTTGTAGACAGCAAAGAGGAAACACAAGGGTTTGAATGGAACATGATTGCATCTTGCCTCCAGATATTAATTGTGTGCCATGTTGAGAGCCCTTCTGCTAAAGGCAGCCCTTACTCTAAAATGAAAATAATTATCCCTCCATTGGCAGGTTATATTCAGGGGATAGGAACAATGTGTTCACTTGTCAACTCCTATAATTGAATAAGTCTCACACCTTCATCTAGGTAATACAGTGCGCCTTCTTCTGACCTCATTACAACGAACCTGGGACATCATGTACCTCTGATTCCATCACATACTGCCTGCGCTCTAGACTCTTTGCTTTGCTATTTCTGTTTACTCTCTGTACTGTCTGCTCATATGGTAACCTTTCTTTGCTCAACACCTTACATATATTTACCTTAAATTATTTTTCAATTTTTATCTTTTTATTAGTACATGTTTGTAGTATGTAATGATTACTTTCCTCATGGGGACTTGGTGCAAATACATACACACCCGAGTTATCATTTCACTCCCTACCCTTCCCCTTGCTTCCCTCTCCATCACTTGGTACCATTTTCTTTTGCAAATGATCTATCTCCTTGCTTCTTATTGCCTATCTTTCATGTGGCCCTTTCTAAATTCTGAACTTGATCATGATTTGTGTTCAGTAAGCATCTGTTAAGACCTGCCCTTTAACTATACAATAAAATTCAAACTCCTTGAAGTAGAGTTTGAATTTAAGTCACCCCTCAGTGTGTCACTTAAACTACCAACCTGTGTATTTTCCATATCTAAGTATTTGTAGCTCCCCAAAATTTGATCAATATTTTCAGACAACTAGGTGTTTTCTCAAAGTTCTCCATTTCTTTGTCCCTGTCCTTTTTTATGTCCTTTCCAAATATCAAGTAGGAAAATAGGTTGGTTCAGTGTAACCTGTTTCATTTTAATTCAAGGAGACTGTATTTTCCAGCCTCCTCTGCCTCCAGGTGGGACCAAGTGATTGAATTCTAGTTGATGGAATGTAAGTGTAGGCAATGCTTGCTTTTATACCCAAATCAGGCCCCTAAAATCTTCTGTGTAAACTTTCACTGCATTTCTCTCTTTGCTTGTATATTTAAAAAAATACATAAGATCCAGAGAACTCTAAAACATTAGAAGATGGTGGAATCATGAAGTGGAAGTGCTTGGGTACAAGCAGATGATTATGGAGCCCAGAAATTACTTAGACATCAGTGAACTATGCAAGTGAATTAAGTCAATGAGATAGTTCTGTAGGTGTCAAACCATCTTACATTGTTATGCCCACACAGTTTACAAAATCTCTTTCAAAGATCACTAGTTAGGTGCAAATCCCCAATTTATCCTTTTGTCCTTCTTTGGAAATTCACTTGTTACTTATTATATGCTTTCTCATTTGCCAGTTCAAAATGAATATAGCCTTTAGTTTATGGAGTTTATTGAGAATTAAATGAGGTAATTGATGCAAAATATTTATAGGAGCACACAGAAAAATGGATAAAGAAAATGTGTATTTACATACAGTGGAGCACTGCTCTTCTATAAAGAAGGATAAATTTGAATCATTTGTAGGAAAATGGAGCACCTTGAGACCCTAATATTAAATGAAATAAATTAGAGGCATGATCTTAAATATCTCGTGGTTTCTCTTATGCAAGAGACTCAAAGTATAAATAGCAAAATAAACAATAGACAAGAGGAACAGGGAGATAGAGATTTTCCAAATGCCTAGGATATTAAGCAAAAAACCTCTGGGTGCACTGGGGGGATCTGGGTTGGCCCTGGTCTATCTGTTTTGCTCTTATATTTCTCTGTGTCCTGGAGGCCAGGAGTCGAGCAGCCTTCCCCCACCTTGGCTTTCTGCTATGATGTTTGTACCTTCAGTCAGTTGACCATGTACAAAGAACTCTGATGCTATGATCCACAGGAAATTTCTCTTCCCTCAGGTTGTAGGTGTTAGGTATTTTCTTCTAGCAACAGAAAGGTGTCCATACAGTAAATATAAACAGATATATAAATGTATAAATAAATAAATGTACTTGTTCCCTTGATAGACATCAATCCAATTTTTGTCGCCCCCACTTAAATCTTATAGAGTTGGTTTCGGAGATGGATAAATATATGAGCTTATTCTGGAAAGTATCATGCAAAGTTTGGATCACAATAACTTAAAAAATATTTCAGAATGACATTCTATATATTGAATATTTTAAATATGGAGATCAGTATATATGCTTCAAGGGGAAAAGATTGAATTGGGTTACTAAGTATGATCAGGGAAGTTGGATTCTTTATGAGTAACAGAGGCCCAAAAGGGTGGTTTAAGTTACACTGAACTATTCATTTTCTGTTGTTTAAAAGAAGCTCTGGATAGGTAGTTTATGATTGTATAATGGCCCAACATGTAGCCAACGATAGAAGATCTCACCTTTCTGCTTTACCATTGTAGAGTATTACACTTATACTCTGGGAGCTCTGTCATCAGATACAGTGTTTAGGTCTTCAACAAATCATATTAATAACACAATTTCTGAAAAGAAGACATGTAGAGGATGAAAAGGCGGCAAGTAAAATGAGTCAGCTTGCTACAAGCAGCCTTTTGGAAGTAGCAATTAAAAAACCTTTGCATCTCATTGGCTAGAACTTGATCATGTGGCTGCACTTAGCTGTAAAGGGTGTGTAAAGTGTGTGTAGGCTCTAATTCTAGGTGGGCATGTTCCAAATGTCAAATGTTGAGTGGCTTTTATGAAAAGCAGATGGGAGAAGATATATTGGAGTGAGAAAAGTTGGTAAGATTCAGTCATACTGTATCATGTAGCTTTTCCTATTTTATTTATTTATTTACTTTTTGCTGGAACTGAGGATTGAAGTCAGGCCCTTGCACTTGCCAGGGAAGTGCTTATTCTACTGAGCCTTCTCCCAGGCCCCAAACAACTGAGCTAATGGGCAGGCCCCCAGCTTTTCCTATTTTAGTAGAATCTCACTCTATGTGTTCACTATAATTTACTTATATATTTTAATAACATTTTGTTTTTTCAGTTTTTGGATATGATTAATATGTGCTATGAATATTCTGGGGAAAAAACTATGTTAATTATGTGTGCCTATTTCCTGATAGGAACATGAACACTATGTACTGCAAAAATTTACTTACAAATTTCTACAAATATCAGTGCTACTGCTTCACAAATAACCTTAACTGCACAGTTAAGATGTTTCCTCGTATCTCATCTGGAATCTGACACAAAGTATCAGTTGATTTCCCAATATAGGGATATGCTCATATGCATACACATCAATAATTTTTTTTAAACTTTTATTTATTTATGTATTTGTGTGTGTGTGTGTGTGTGTGTGTGTGTGCGTGTGCATGTGTGTGGCCAGCTCAGGCCACTAGGGGGCGGGCTGGCTGGCCTGTGGTGCTGGGGGATTGAACCGTGGTCCCTGTGCTTTGCTAAGCTTGTT
>NDGM011191283.1:0-12267 GCA_002564305.1 Octomys mimax | reverse complement strand
GAGTAGGGGGGAGAGGCAGCTCTCCCACAC
The DNA here is from genome assembly GCA_002564305.1 of Octomys mimax. NCBI lineage: Eukaryota > Metazoa > Chordata > Mammalia > Rodentia > Octodontidae > Octomys > Octomys mimax. The sequence continues at coordinate 12,237 of NDGM011191283.1, read as the reverse complement.
ACTCACTGGGCCTGGGTTAGGACTGGGTCTGGGTGTTCCCGGAATGCGGCAGAAATTCCTAATCGATGGGCTGGGTGGGGGAGGTGCTGCGGCGTGGTAGGGGGCTTCCCAAGTGGGTGGAAGACAGTCTCACCCATGCTGCGCCTGGACTGGGACCCGTAGTAGGTCCCGTCAGTGCTCTCCCACACACTCACTGGACCTGGGCTAGGACTGGTTTTTGGTGTTCCGGGAATGGGGCAGAAATTCCTACTCAGCCATTAGTGCATTCTTATGCATATATCCTCTTTTCTTTCTGTGTTTGGTTGCCTGAATTTAAATAGCTTTGATCTGCCATGTGCTTCCTCAACGCAATTTCTATTTTGGAGCTAGCATGGATTAAGCCCTCTAAATACACGAACAGTATAAGTCTCTTCTCCTTTAATTTGTAAGTGTCAGGTGTTTCGTCCCAGTCACCAAATTTCCTGCTATTCTAACACACTGTAACAATGTTTTATTGACAATCTTTCCTTCATTAGTGCCCATATCACATACTTCATGATGTTTCTGACAACACACACGATTTCTGGGCTTCCTTGTTAGTGATAAGAATTGTCAGCACTACAGATATAAAAAATGTTAAGGAGAGCATGCTAACCTCTAATATTCTCTTTTGGCTAGGGATAAAAAGCAGAACTTTATGTCCAAACTTTACTGAATTTTCTCCTTCAAAAAGATGTATTTAAGCATTTATATTTCAAAGGTGAAAGGAAAAAAAAATCATGCTCTTTGAAATGCAATATAGCATTGGATCTCTAAAATCAAAGTTTGCTGCATAATGTCTAATTCATCAAAGAAAAAAGAAGGTCATTTATAGTCCATTGTGCATGATTGTTTATATGCATATTCTCATTCTTGACTTAGTCTCTATAAACTCTTGGAAAGTGAGGAAGAAAGATGTGATTATTCTTATTTTTAACCAAGAAACTGATTCTTGGAAACATGAGTAACTTCCTTTTAGTCAAAGAGTAAATCCTAAGGGCTAATTCTGAGAGCACAACATTTTCTTCAATGAAAAGAAGTTTTACTACAAACATGGCCTGTGTTTCTGTCCTAATCAGAAATTCTTAGCAGAAGTTCAGTTTCAGGGCAGTTTTTAAAAAGTAGGAAGATTTAGTGGAGAGTGTCAGGGCCCTATCTTAGTTGACCTGGTTTGTTCATCCATAAAAATCACTGAAGGCAGAAGAGATAAAGGTTTGAAATGCAAAAGAGAATGTGGGCACCTTGTCTCAGCAGAAATGCAGGCCCTGAGCACGGAGAAAACTAGTGGCAGACTGCCAGCAAGAACTGCCAGCTCGACATCTTCTACCAGTGGCATGAGATTAAGAAAGCTGTTCCCTGTGAACATTCTAACATCTTGGATCACAGTGCATGCATGCAACTATCTGCTGAAATCTTGAGAAAATTAGAATAGGGTTTTTTTTTTTTTGAAGAAGAAGAAGAAAAAGATGATGAAGAAAATATTATTATTGTACATATCAAAATTCTAAAGCATTGGAATAACCAAAAAGTGCAAACAAGAGAAGCCACTGCCATATTTATAGTATGAATACACAGATTAAAAAAGAGTAAAATTCTCATGCCACATGACAGTTTTGAAGTTTGTATACACACCGTTTTCCTGATATGCAATCGCTTCAAGTAAACTAGATAAAGAATGGTAGTTAAAATCAATAGGAAGCTTTTGGTAGTAACCAAATATAATATTATTCAAGAGCAATATATATTTTTTCTTAGATTTTTTTTTCTAATATAGATTTTTTCTTCTACCTATAGGTTTTCTAAATATAGATATCCTGAGAGATGTTTGTGAAGATTACTTTCTCTATTTTATTTTCCAGTTATTTTCCTTATAATTTGTGATAATTAAGAACTTTCATCTATAGGGTTAGTATCTTTTTCATTTAGCAATAAAGTGATGAAAAGTAATGAAAATGAAAAAAATGTATATAAATCTAAAAATACAAATAGAATTATGTTTTTAGATATTTCAGTTTCTTGGTGACCTTAAATTATTTTAATAACAGTAGATAAATAAGTATTGTGTGAGATGTAATTATATGCTCATTACAGAACTGAAAATATTTCCATTAAAAAGATGTAACTTACTGTTTCTTCATCTCAGCTTATTAAAACTGAATACATTTGGAAAAATAGAAGATATAATAAAATGCAATTAAGCGTGTGGATTAGTTTCTCATTGCTAGAAAATATTTGAAATTTCAAATATTTTCAAGTAATTTAATCACTTACGAGGAGAAAAACCTGTCCTTTCACACTGTTGAAGGCCCCAGGCCATGATATATTGGCCCCACAATGCTACAGTTCAGATTAAGTAACACATCATGGTGGGAAACAATGATGTAAAACAACTTATCATTTCATGACTATTAGGCACAAAACAGAAAGGACAAGATTTACTCAAGATTTACTCAATTATCCCCTACAAGGGAGCACTAAATGGAAGTGTGAGCTGTACCTGGGTAACAACGGCTTGCCTACCATTACTTGTCTCATAAATAAATACATAAATAAAGATATTTTGGCATAGAGTGATTGACTTCAGTCTAACTTTTTTTCTGGAGAGGACTTCACTATACAATCCAGGCTGGCTTTGAACTCATTGTACAGCCCAAACTGGCCTCAAAGTCACAGCGATCCTCTAGCTCCATCCTTCTCAGTGCTGGGATTATAGGTATGCAACCACTATGCTTAGTCCACTCTAATCTTAAAGTAGTGCACCCTGAGTACAGATCATATCTTCTCCAGTCACATTTAGAAAGAAACTACATTTTGGGGAATGCTACAAATTTCTATAAAACTGCATGTGGATTGCCAGATATATATGCATGATATATAATTTATTATATTGGGCCTGAAATCAAGGTTGAAATTGTTTGGCATATAAATGATACAAAAATAAAATTTAACAAAATATACGCTACTTTAAAGCCTCTCTCCTATTTTAGTAATCATCAAAGGCCCATTATTTACTTTAAATACTATAAGCTATTCAAGTGAGTCTGATGAACCAACTCTGGATTACTGCCTACTTTGGTGAATAAAATCTCCTTGGCAAATAAACCTGTTTTTTTTTATGTACTGTCAGATTACGCCTGTGCTATGAAATCAGAGCAGATTTGCAGGCACTGATAGTGTCTGCTGTTAAAAAATTAAAGCACTTACTATTTAGCACTTTTCCGTAAAAGGTTTCTGTCCCTTCCCTAGAAAACCTAAATTTGACCATGTTGAAAGTATGTCAGTATGAACTTTTGAAACTTTCTCATCTAGTCTTTTTGGTTCTTTGTGAAGGATCTGCTGTCAAGGGAGATTTACAGCTACTTGTTTTCCACAAGTCATGCCAGCTTCATTCGTTTAGTGTTGAAACACTGACGAGGCTGTACTATGTCAAGTATAGGATGTCATTAACATTGTAGTTACATGTTCAAGTAATTTAAACAGGAATTGTTACGGAAAGATTTTAGAAAATTTTAAAGTACACAATATACCCTACCAAATTTGAAATCGCAACTGTATACAGTTCTAAATTTAATCATGCAATATTGCAATATATCCAATGTGTATCTCACAAATTAATGATAACCTTGCTGTTATCTTTGCTCATTTGATGATACTTAAATTACCTGCCATTCACAGTTGTGTTTCTGGCCGGTCCATAGTGACATGCATTGAAAATGAAAAGTAACCAAGAAGTGCTACTCATGGCTTAGAAAGGTTTTTCTGATTGTTTCACTTTGTGTTTTATCTCTAAACTTCATCAGGAGTTACTACAAATTCTTCTCAGGGAACACAGTCATGTTTAAAAGCCACAGAATTCTTCTACATGGGATGAAGCCCTACTCTAAAGGTTAGAATGACAAACTCAGCCCAGTTTATCTTTTTCATGATAAATTAAATTTCTGCACTGATAAGCTCTGGCAAGGCAGCTCCCAGTGATTAAGATGTTGTGTATGTTGGACCACATTTAATGTAGCTTTCTTCTCCAAAGTTTTCAGTATTTTCTCATCTACAAACATAAAGGCCAAGATTAATTCTCTGCCAATGTTTTTATTTCATGTCATCTAACAACCCCAAACTATGTTTATGTTTAGCTTATAAGTAACAGAAAGAAGCTATTTTTCTTTATCCTTTTCACTTGCATTATCTTTATATCATCATCATTAAAGCAGAACTTATGAGCACTGACGCTGTGTGAGGCCAAATTAGGAAAGAGAACAAATGTACTTATAAGGTCACTTTTGTCCTTCACTAAGGAAGCAAGCTTCACATCTCCTAACACAAACTTTCTTCTCAACTCGTTGGTGGTAACCAACACATTTATTCCACTGATGTTATTTCTGTTCTGTAAACCTTTTTTGGTAGTTTGTGGCAATAAATTATCTTTCAATAGGGTGAATATGTGTCATTCAATATTTGTTTTGCTCATGGTTGCCAGGAGGCTAAGTGGTGCCAACACCAGAGCCGTGAAGCTTCTGTTTTGTGGATCCAATCTCAGCCCCTCTGGATGCAGGCTGTGTAGTCATGATGCAGCCCTTGGAACTCCTGTTTCAGTGTACTCTTCTGCAAAATGATTACATCATAGAAGTTTAGCCCGGTGTTCTTTAAGGCGTAAGAAAAGAGGGAAATGTGAAAATCACCTACCAAAGTAGCTAATGTCTGTCAGAGTAAGTGTGCTCAGGGTGAAAAGGTAGCTCAGCAGTCTAAGCACCTTCCTTGGCAAAGCCCCCAGTGTGCCCAGCCTGCCACTGAGACTGAGGATGGTGGTGCACACCTGTAATTCCAGCAGTGGGGAGGCTGAGGCAGGAGGATCACTATGAGTCTAAGATGTGTACTGAGACCCTGTACCAAATACATAATATCTTTTTTTTTTTTTTTTTTTTTTTTNTTGTATTTTGGGTAAGGTTCTACAGGATGTTCAGGGTCTCACTGCTAGATCAGCTTTGTAGTGCTCCACCTGTTTGCAGCCTCTTAAGAGCTGGGATTACAGGCATGTTCCACCATACCCAGTCTCAATTGCAGTCTCAGCCCACCCAGGGGATCGTTCCCAGGAGGAACGGCCAGCACAGCAGACCCAGGGATCGAACTCCCGAACCCTGTATCTGCCTAAGCAGATGCTTTCATCTGTTGAGCTATTTGGCTGGCCCATGTAAATGTGTTTTAGCCCCTCATTCTAAAACAAGTTTGGTGTTAGGTGATAGGCTCAATAATCCCAATGTTTACTAAAAGGTGTTTGTATTACTTTTTTTTTCTTTCTGTATTTAGGACAGGGTCTACAGGATTTACAGGGACTCACTATGTAGCTCAGACTCATAATGATTCTCCTGTTTTCAGCCTCGCAAGTGCTGGGATTATAGTGCGTGCCACCATGCCTTGTCTCAATTGTCATCTCAGCGCATCCCGCAGGCTGGGCCAGCAGAGCATGCAGGGGATTGAACCCTGGCCACTGTACTCTGCCTAAGCAGGCACTTTAGTCCACTGAGCTATCAGGCAGGCCTTGTATTTCTTGCATTGTTGTTTAATTACTGGACATTCTCAAGAAATCCTCAACATGAATTGCATAATTGGACCAGGTATACAGACTTCCAAGATCATTATGTAAAAGTACAAATGTGCCTTATAATTATCCCCTGGAGAGACTAGTTAATAAATTACAGTTTAAAAATTATAACATCTATTTTAACTATAACATTTATCTAACGCTTAAGAGAATGAGGCTTTGCCCTCTTGGAGCTACCAATCTATAAAACAGTTTAAAACTTGAAATGTTGAGTGAAAGAATTTGTTAGGACTGGATAGGCCGACCTTTGGAGGTTTTAGAGGAAGAAAAGACATTAAGGAAATCTAACAGGAATCTTCTGTAGCTGCATAAAGCAGCAGTTCCAGATACTTTTCAAGTTGCATTTCATCACACATTTTGCCAGGGTAAGTCGTTTTCTTTGGACACCTTGACAGCTCACAATAGGTACAAAAGTTTCCCACCCCTTTTGAGTGTAGTCACAGGCCAGTCTTCAGAAGACATTCCAATCTGAAGCCAGTAACACTGTTTTGTGTTAATTTGGAAATTTTTTGTGATAAGGTTGCTTGCAACAATACAGAATACACTTCTGCCCTGGGCTTTCTTTTCTAAATGAAACCCTGCGTTGCTACCTTTGCCAAAGCCTGGCTGGGTTTTATCCTGGTGCTCTCTCATGCACTTGAACATGAACTGACCTTGATATATAATACAGTTTAGTGGAACTGTGGATGTTGTTTGAATGATAACTCTTGACCCGGGAAGCTCTGAAGTAATGAAAGGGGGATAAATTTGCATGATTTGTGCCATAAGCAATATCTATAATGTAAGAGGGCTTTAAAGATTAATATGGTCTCAGAGCAATACATGAAAGAGACAGGAAAGGTTACTCGGTGATCATCCAATCTATTGAAAATGTTTTCATCTGGAAAAAAAAAAATATCTTAGTTTGTTTTTCTTTTTCCCCAATTAACGTAGTACACAAAAGGGATATTGACATGATCCTAATTTCAAAATGTTTTTCTGAGTTTAGCTCCTTTAATCAAGATGAGACACAATTCTGCCTGAAGAAAAATAAATATTAAGTGATTTCATTTGGTTAAAGGCCCTACAGTACTTTATAAGTTCTTGTATCATTAACTTCCTATTTTGGAAATCAAAAGCTTTAAGTCCTTCTCCTCAAAGGAGTTGCATTATTTTGTCTAATTATGAATTGGTAAACAGGAAAATTAAATATGAATACCTTTAACAAATGTGAATATTTGGGAAGTTTATTAAGTCCTGAGTTTGAAAGCACAATGTGGATGACTATCAGAAGCACTTCTTCATGCTTACTTGTTAGATACTTTCACTTCCTGTCTAATATTTATGAAGTTCTTGAAGTGAGTCCAGACTCTTTATTTTTTCTCATACTAAAAATCAAATTATTCAGTGCATAGTGTCAAAATGCAGGACTTCTGAGAAAAGTCTGAGGAATGGAAAGATGAAATCGGTTGTGATATCTACATGTTTCTGTTTTTAATTCATATCCAAATGAATTTTGTCTTCATACTTCCAAAACACTTGGAATTAGCTGAAAAGTGAGGAATCTATCAGGCAGGGATTAGATTTCCTTTGTGGTGCTAAATTGCACTCACTGTTGACGTGGAATAGAATGCTTATGCTAGAGATGTGGGCAGAGATAACATCCGAGGAGAAGGTGAGCCAGCGTCAGGAAACACTCTCTCGGCTAATATTTCTGTTTTGCTTTCATTTGACAAATCCTATTGCATAATTTTCATTTTCTTTCTGGTAAATTGGATCTCAGTAAGATAAAAGAATTGTAGATATGATGACTTACTTTATAATATTCTTTTGAGGCAGAAATGATGAAATTCATTCTCACACATCTCATGTCTCATGAAGGGTGTCCTAATATTACTTCCACTTTAAAAATAAGGGAAGTAATTTAGGAGAAACAGCCAATGGAATATGAGAAGTAAAGCAAAACCAGAATGAGAGATCTCCCAAACCCTAAATCTGTGTTCCATAATAGAGTAATAATCTTTCCTGGGATCAGTTACAAATCCTGAAGACAAATGTAGAGAAAAATATTTTATTTTCCCCTTATATGGACACAGAGCTTATGTAAGGGGAAAAGAATTAATAATAATCTCTTGATTCCATTTTTAGAGTTGTTAAAGACAGTTTATTTTTGTATATAAAATGGCCTTATCTTTTGTTAGAGCATTGCTATTTGTACTAGCAATCATTATAGCAAATTAAGTGATCTAAGCAAAAGAATTCATATAAACGAAGGTATTAATTTAAGAATTAAAAGATTATATTTCTCAAAATGTTCTCTGTTCCATGTAGTATCTTTGAAAGTGAACACATTAATTGATCCTCCTGAATATCTATTTTCATCACTTACTACAAATTCATTGTACAGACACCTCAGCTTTATTGGCCTACACTTGGATGGCTAATTCACAATCCATCTTATTTCCTTCATACTCAATGGAGTCAGTTAGGTCTTGGTTACGGTTATGACACTACTTTCTCCCTGTGTCTGGAAGTGTTGTAGAGAACAGAACAAGCATGGAAAAATGTTACCAAGAAGGTTTAGGAGGCAGCTTATTACACAGGTGGGCTACGAACAAAGATCTTTCCTAAATACTCAGAACATACTCTGGCCCCCTCCCTGCTGCAGAGTTTCAGGATTTTTAAAGAGAAAGTGAGCTGGGAGGTACACAGGCATATTTGGTGCATATGATTGGAGGATTGGGTGACATCATGCATTCTTAAGGCAGTTTACTGATCTCAACTTAGGAGACATTAGTTAAACAGGCATGAGTGAGACAAAAGAAGAAGCATCCCATTATATTTGAGATTACACTGTAAGGTAGTGAATTACAAAGGCAGCTAAAATAGGGATTTATATGAAGGGAGAAGTGGTCTGTCATCAGGCCTGCTGGACTCACATACTTGGCCTTTGCAGGCATCCTACATAGGCTTTTTTGAATTCTTTTTTCCCTTCAAGAGTGCTACTACATTTGGTATAAACATACTTATCTTCTCTGTAAAACAAGGAAATTATCATCTTATGCTATGGAATTATTATTCTGTTTTACATAATGGAATGAATAAGAAAATCTTGGTTCCTAAAACTGCTCAGAATGTTTGCTACTCTATTTCACTTTTTCATCACCTTTCTGTCTGGTAAGCAAGTATAGAATAGGCTTTCTTGCAAGAAATGCATCAAAATAATGTTCTCTGTAAAGTCTTGTCTTACCACCTCAGGGCATGGGTTTATTTTTTTTTCCACCATGACTATTATTTGCTCATTAATTTACCACTGATGTACATTGCTTGTCTTATAAAAGTGTGTATAACCTGTATCTCTAACTCTGCAGAAACAATCTAGAGAGAAAGCGTGTGGGTTTTTAATTTAATAATAACAAATATACTTTGATTCTTAGGAAGTATTTCATGGAAAGTTCAGGCCATATGCCTGAAGTCTGAGGGTCTTATTTCCAGCTTGGGGTCTTACTCTCAATAAATTATTTTTTCCTTAGGCAAAGGACATAACCACAAGAAACACTGTTGCCCTTATTTGCTAAAGTGGGATAACACTGTCTCCTTACAACTTCATGCAAGATAATGAAGAAGTAAGTACTTATAAATTTTAAGCTTGTGCCAAGTTGTCTCAGTTACTCTTCTCTAGTTGCTGGGAAAAATACCTGACACCAAAAATTAAGGAAGGAAAGGTCTATTTACTTCACTGTTAGTAGAGGTTTTAGTCGGTACTCTGCTGGCTCCAAGGCAGAGTGGCACATGTCGGCACAGAGCAGCTGCTCAAGGCTGTGTCAAAGAGCAAAGCAAAAGGAGAAGCAGCTACTTCCACTGCTAGCTAGGCTTTCTCCCCTCCTTACACTGTAATGCAATTACCCACCCCATGGTCAGCCTGTAGCACTCACACCTGCAATCCCAGACACCTGCAATCCCAGATACTTGCAATCCCAGACACCTGCAATCCCAGCATTGGATCAAGAATCAGTCACAAACTCCAGAAGCCATCTATGACTGCTTGAGGCTTTGTGGGGAAAACTAGACACAAGCCATAACACAAGTAAAGCTAAAGACCTAACTTAGAATTAAGGAGAGCTAGTGTCTTATCATGATATCCCAAAATACAATATTGTGACATTTAGTAGCTATTATGCCCATGAAGTGACAATGTGACTTTCTTTTTTTCTTTTATTTCTTTTTTTCTTTCTTTTTTTTTTTTCTTTTTTTGTGGAACTGGGGATTAAACTCAGGCCCTTATGCTTGCCAGGCAAGTGTTTATTCTACTGAGCCAGCTCCCCAGCCCTTACAATGTGACTTTGAAAATGTAATTCAACATTATTTTCAGATTGTTATCATCTGCTTATAAATGAAAGAAACTGTGAGTGCTATTCTATATCTTGGGGCTGGGGAGATAGCTCAGTAGAATAAGTGGTTGCCTGGCAAGCGCAAGGACCTGAGTTCAATCTCTGGTTCCGCCAAAACAAATAACTAAATAAATATTCTGTATCTCCTAAAATCTGGAATTGTATGTTACGCATAAAACATGAAGTAATCCATCTTTGAGAGATACTTGTTTGCACAAATGGCAGGTTGCTATCAGCATGGATCTCTGTTAGGAGTGAGGAAGGCAGGCTGAAGAAGAACCAGTGTAGGATCAGAATAGTTTTATTTTTTTCACACCAGACTGACCTTTTACCTTCCCGAAAGAACAGTCTTGAAATTTAGCCTCACTTCCAGAGCTATAATAAACATAGACAAGGTTTGTTTCTATTTCCTTCAGAGGCTGGAGTGAGAAATGTTGAAATACCACATGAAAGACCTTGCTTACAGGGTTTCCAGCTGAGACTGGAGGTGCAGTGCCAAGAATTCACACAAGGGATCCAGACTTCATGGTATTTCCAGACAGACCCTGTACTCCTAAGGGACTGGAGTAAACTTACGTTCTTCTCAAGGTTGTCCTATCCAAAGGGAATTAATGGAGAACGGTGGAGGAATTTTCTTAATAATATTTTGTTTTGCTATATGTTATTGTTGGTGAGGACCAAGATGCCTTGGATAGGAAAGGCATGAATATTTTTCATTTAATGTCAAACCCTAACCACATTATTGAAAGTTCATTTCTTCTCCTTTTTAATGTTGTATTTCTTATGACCTCTCCTCAATAAGAGGCCTGTGGAAAATGGAGCGTTACCTGCCTTAATAGGTTTCAGTCTCCTGCCTGGTTTGCTCCAGCAGTATTTTGGAGTCTATTAAAAGGGATTCAAAATTGCACAGCAGGAAAGCACCACCATTTTTTGCAGCTCTGTTTTCTGGATTACTAAAAAGATAGGAAAAATATGTTATTTATTAGTTTCTTTTGTTATTATTTTATTGATTAAAAATGTGTTTCCCATTAAAAAATTACTGGGATCATCAATTTAATTCACCATAAAAGATCATGAAAGAGAAATAGAGCTGTAATTATTAAAAAGATCATGAAGGCAAATTACCTTTCAATCTGAAAAGCAAGATATTCTATTCTGACAAGACATTTTGGCATGTTTGAAAAAGTGAGCTGGATAAGTAAGTCTCAGTATGTGTGATTGTCCCTTATTTTGTTAATCTGCTAAGATTTTTCATTCTGGTAGATTCCTTTCTATCTCTTCTTCTCTTTTTGATGCAGAGTCTCATTATGAATTTCAGGCTGCGATCTGCTGGAGGCAGGGAGCGAGGTGGTGAAGTGCTACGTAATGGAGAAAGACCTTCTCTGAGTTCTGCCTTACAATCGCTGGCACAGAGCAATGTGGGGAAGATAAGAAGGAGAGAAGTGAGACTCTCACCCCCAGGCCCAAGAAGGAGCTGAGGTGTGAATTGAAGCCCACAGAGAAGATGAAGAGAGAAACTTCAAGAGAGAAGGAGTGACCCAGTAACACCCTCTCAACAATGTGGGAAACACTGCGGGAGAGTTGCGGTCCAAACTTGCCAGCACCTGGCTAGTGTTGGGTACCCCAGAGGCTGAGGTGGAAAGACGTAGCAGTGGAAGGGAACAGCACATGTAAAAGACCGCACTAGCCACCAGTGAGTGCCGAGGGGACAGCCATACCATGCAAGAGGGCAATGGGAGGGGGAATCGTTTTGGAGAGCAGGTTAGAGCTGGGGATGCAGAGTGGTAGCTGGCTCATTCAGCAGGCCCCAGCTGGGGTTAGACCTTTGGAAGGTGCACAGATGGCTGCAAGCTTCCAGAAGGAGCAGGCTTGATGGCTTCTGGGGATAAATCAGAGTGGATCGGGATGCCGTTACATACTTGTGCACCGGTGACAGCACAGAGATATCTGGAAGTGGACTTTGTTGGTTGTTCCTTGTTTTTTTCATTGTTTGTAGTCTCTCTCTCTCTCTCTCTCTCTCTCTCTCTCTCTTTCTCTCTTTGTTGAAGGGTTTTTTTTAAAATTTAAGACCTTTATTAACAAGTGCTTACAGTTTGTTGAGTTTTTTTGAAAAAATCAAGTTGTAAACTTTTATTTATTTATTTATTTATTTTTTGCAGAACCATGGATTGAACTCAGGCCATTGCACCTACCAGGGAAGCGCTTATTCTACTGAGCCATCTCCCCAGCCCCTAGTTGTAAACTTAAAAAAAA